>BQNB010036927.1:0-42525 GCA_026074375.1 Tanacetum coccineum | reverse complement strand
CAACAATAGCTATCACGCTAGTATCAAGGCCGCACCATTCAAAGCACTTTATGGTCGAAAGTGTCGTTTACCTGTTTGTTGGACCAAAGTTGGAGAAGCTTAAATCCTTGGTCCATAACTAATTCAAGAGACGGCTGAGAAAATCGTCCAAATCAAGCAAAGGATGCAAGCCGCTCGTGATCGACAGAAGAGTTACGCCGATCTGAAGCGTAAACCGATGGAATTCCAAGTCGGGGATAAAGTTATGGTTAAAGTTTCAAGGTGTTAGAAAAGGTTGGAGAGGTTGCTTACAAGCTCAAACTTCCAGAAGAACTAAGCAGGGTTCACAATACATTTCATGTATCCAATTTGAAAAAGTGTCATGCCGACGAACCATTAGCCGTTCCGTTGGATGGACTTCATCTTGATGACAAGCTTCATTTTGTGCTATGCCGACGAACCGTTAGCCGTTCCGTTGGATGGACTTCATTTTGATGACAAGCTTCAATTTGTTGAGGAACCCGTTGAGATCGTGGACCGTGAAGTTAAACGGTTGAAGCGAAGCCGCATTCCATTAATCAAGGTTCGATGGAACTCCAAGAGAGGTCCTGAGTTCACGTGGGAACGTGAAGACCAATTCAAGAAGAAATACCCACACCTCTTCACCAAGATCGCACCGTCGTCAAGTGCTGCATCGTAAGCCTTGAGGACAAGGCTCATTTAACGGGGGAAGTCTATAACACCCTGTGTTTTCAAGTCATTGACGACGTCGATAAATCTATTATGTATCTTTTGTATTGTACGCGTTTGTTTTAAATCATAAACGTTAAACTAAATCGCGTACGCCAACAATATCGTTCCATGTAAACGGCAGCAAAACAATTAAATGTTTACATCGATCAAGCAAGCGGTTTAAAGTAATTATTTTAAGGATAATTATTAACTTTGTTCATGTTATTTTTATTAGTTGCGTAAAGTGATTTCGTTTCCTAATAAAATACGTTTAGGCATACCCGGAACCACCAAAACTTTTCTACGCTTCAACAAATACCCACATTTATACCCAATACATAAAAACTACAAAAATATATCATGTATATCTTATTATGGCCGGATATGATTCAAATTATACAAAGAAATATCAAAACTTGGTCAACTTGGTCTTTGTACTTCACTAGTTCATTAAACACACCATACCTTGTTACTTTGACTCAAGACACAAAGACAAGAATCCCTAAAACCCTCTAGGTGTTTTGTTGAACACTATTGGTAATTTTTGACCAAGACTTCACATATAAGGTGCAAGTAACTAGAGAGATACACATACACATGAACACTTAGCAAGAAAATCAACAAAAACCCTCCCCTCTACATCTCTATATGCTACGGCATACCACCAAGCCCCAACCAAATCCATACTAAATTTTATACAACCCATACACTCCTACACACATCCATCCTAAGATATTCTAAGGTGATCCCAAGCATTGGCTAACCATATTCAAGTGATTATCAAGTAAAAGGAAGCTAGGGTTTATTTAAGAAAACAAGGGTTTTCTTTGGTGCAAGCTTCGATTTTAAGTCTAAACAAGGGTTTAGCACTTGATTATCATCATCATCATACATCATAAGGTCAACTAGAACCCTTCATGTTCTTACAATATTCATTTTTATGCATATGTTAAGTTCTATTTTTAGCTTAAATCACCATTTAGGATTTTATCATGAAAATGAAAGTTTGTACTTTGAAATGATCAATTTGTATACTTTATATATGTTTGTGATTGTTTACTTATATCATGCTAAAAAGGAGAGAAAAGTATAGTACGATGTTGTTATTTGGTGTAAAACAGATCATGTGTTAATTAGGTTTATAAAAGTTTTCCGTTAATATTTCCTAGTAAAAGAATAACAAATGACATGTTAAGGTTAATTATGATTATATAATGGTTATATGATCATATAAAATAAGGTTATAACAAGAAGAGAAACTTGTATCTAATGGTATATATATAAAAATAAGTCATAATGTAAAACTAGGAGTTATGGTAAATAAGAAAAGTTATGTTTTATAAGTAATATGAAAGACTTATAGATACAACATGGACACCTGAGTGACTTGTGTAAGGACAACTATGGGCCAATGGACTCTTAGTCTATGTATGATTTTATAACACCCATGATTTATTAGACTTGTGGTGAAATACAAAAATGTAAAAATGAGGAAACAAAGGTTAAAAATGGACCTAACTAACCAACTAACATCCAAACATTCTGTCCAAAATCCAATTTTATACCTATCTATTTTATGTCTTTTATAAAATAGTACGACTACGGACGATTCCAAAAAGGTAAGAAAATTGTCAAACTGTATAAATAACGAAAAAAGTAACGTTAAAAACAAGTGATACGATAAAAAAACGAATTTAATAAAAGAATTATTATATAACAATTTATAAAATGATATTAAACAGTAAGTTTGGTAATTTTATCATAGATTACACATGTATTTAGTATTCAAAAATGATAAGAATCGTAATTTTCAATTTATAACGAGAACGAGATATATTTCATTAACAATTAATACTTTTAAAAAACCATTTTTTATAAAAGTTACTATTCATAACAGAAAGTTTTGTTTTTGTAAACCTCATAAAATGATAGAACTTTCAATAACGAGAACGTCCTCGGAAGAATCGTTAAAAACAGAGCTATAACGAATAAAATACGACATTTACCAGGGCTTTTTTGGGTGTTGTTTTTTTTTAGGGGAGGTTTTTTTTTTTTATTATTTAATATTTTTTTATTTTTTTTGGGGGGGGGGGGGGGGGGGGGTTTTTTTTTTTTTTTTTTTTTTTTTTTTTAATATTTTTTTTTTTTTTTTTTTTTTTTTTTTTATTTTTTTTTTTTTTTTATTTTTTTTTTTTTTGGGGGGTTTTACGACGATAAAAACAATATAAGTAAAATTCATGTCTGGTGTGAACAGTAAAAGTTACTGTTCATCAGAGTACCAAAATTATGAAAATGTCAAATATCGATAACTCGTCTTAATACGAAAAGATGGGCATAAGAAACGCAAGAAACGGACTTAAAACGCGAAAGTTATGGCGTATTTACCAAAAGTATGTTTATAAACGTTTTAATATTTATAAACATGTTTCACTCAAACAATTAGATGGTGGATTAGCTATATAAGAATTTAGGCATGGAGTGTGAACAGTGTGATTAGTACTTATACGGACCTTCATTTAAATAGTTTCATCTGATCGATTTGCTGACGCACTAGGTGATACACTTGTATTTTGCTCACTCAAGGTGAGTTCATAGCCTAAATACCATACGTTTTAACATGTTTTTGTTTTATAAGTTTTTTGGGTGAAAAACATCAATGCTTTACAATTGGACTCAAGTGGGTTAAGTTCATGTTATGATTACGTGTTGCCCTAAGTAGCGAAACCCCGTATCTGAGCCCATTATCATGAACTGTCAATTGCGGGATTGTGAGCGCGAATGTTATTAATAGATCTATTGGGTTTGACAACCCCGTTCGGGTGATTAGCTATCACTGGACAAACGAATGTATACCATGTCGAATATAGGATGTTGGGGTTAGAACATCACCACGGGAATGTAGAAAACATTTATTTTGGTATTCATTCATGTCAATCTTTTCATGTCATGAGCTTAAGCACGTAAATTACATTTATATGATGTCTGCATCTGTTGCATTATCATACACTTGGGAAATCTTGTGGTCCTACAATATATGATTTATCAAACCTATGAATTCACCAACATTATTGTTGACGTTTTAAAGCAATGTTTTTCAAGGGATCAGTAAGCACGAGGTGCAAGGGATACATTGGTGGTTTTGATTGGGATATCATGCCTAAAAGAGTTTGTCGCATTACTTTTGTAATAACAGTATGGGCTAGAAATCTTTGTACTTTTGAACAATGACAAGTGAAGCTTCGGCTTATGTAACAAATACTTTGTTAAATCCAATGTATCAGTTTTTAAACGACTTTTTGGTCGTTCTATATACATCTTGTGTTATTGATCTGAGAAGTAACACGCCCCGGACCCTTATTCCGCTGCGACCCAATTTGGGGGTGTTACATCTTTGGTTATAAATTAGAGGTGTTTTACATACAAAAATTTTTCTTACAAAATGATTTGTCATGCATTCATTAGGAGTTATGAATGTAAAAAAGTAGAGAGAGAATTGAATAAGATCAATTTGATTGATGACAAGTTATTTTGTGGAACTTTGTTTGTAAAATTTTTGACAAAAGATTAGTTTTACATGAGTATCAATTATATATGATGGATGCAAATTAGATTCGTTCTAGAAGACAACAAAAAACACATATACTGACTCTTGTGAAAACGCTTTTGAAACGAAAATCATATCTTAAAGGGTCAATGTCATAAAATACCAACGAAGTTTCAAAATTGTCCCGACTTTACCAACGAACTAAATTTCGTTCTCTCTACACCAACGAACTTTCAATTTTTGTTCCGATATCACCCATATTATACAATTTTACTGACACCGTGTCAGTTACCCTCCACGCTGGCAACGGTTTTTATTTTAATAATCTAAAGTCATGCCATGTAGGCTTTCCACTTAAAAAAAAGAGTCAAAGTCTCGACTTCAGCATCCACCAACAAATCACATTTCTCTCTCTCTCTCTCTCTCTCTCAAAACACACACACATCACAGTTTACTCTCTCTCTAAAACCACACCACTACGGATACCCAATCACCACCGCCGCCGTAACCTACACCATCAAAGAACCCCACCACCATGACTAACTGGTATGTGTTTAATTACACATACCTTTTACCTTTAAAAACGAGCTAAAATAACCAAAAACGGACTCAAAATGCCAAATAATATTGTTTTTGTCTATTTTGTTGTGCAGTGATCGAATATCTCACAAAAAGACTAAAGAACCAAGCAAAAAGCGACAAAACCGGACACGTGTATGGAAAAGTGTGTGAAGAACGAAGCCAATCAAAGTCAAGTCAACTCCAATAAGAAAAAGCAAAGAAAAATATAACTTT
Organism: Tanacetum coccineum; assembly: GCA_026074375.1. NCBI lineage: Eukaryota > Viridiplantae > Streptophyta > Magnoliopsida > Asterales > Asteraceae > Tanacetum > Tanacetum coccineum. Next base: position 37,475 of record BQNB010036927.1, on the reverse strand, counting down.
AGGGGTCAAAAATGCAAACCCCTAGTTTATGATTATTCAGTAACAAAGACAAGGGGCTGAATTAGCTAAAAAAAATCATTAAAGAAATAAGCCACAAGGGCCTGATTGCCAATTTGGGAACTGCATTTATAGAAAGAAAGAAAGGTAAAAGAGATGAAAGAAGAAAGATGTTGATGGGGCTTTTTCTTTGTACACAAACCAAACATACCCTTAAATACACTTCAACCTCCCTCTGTCACAACCCAACATGTATAAACCGTTTCCCAATCTTCCCGACCAATACCAAGCTCCAGCCAGCACCCTGTTTTGTTCCATAACTTTCTTCCCCTGCTAACACTCCACAACCCTGACAAAACTCGTCCCACTTATCCCCACATGGCCACAATGCCAAGTAAGGCAATCCAAGGGCATTTTTCGATCCAAGGTTGAGAGAGAATACAAGGAAATGAAGGCCAGGAAAACATGTGCGATTATACTCCACAAAGCTAGCACAAGGAAGCTTTTATACTCAGCAAACAAACACAGTCAAACTCAACAAAGAAAAGTCAATTAAGAGTCAAACAGAAGACTTCAGCATGTTTTTTACCTTTTCTTTGTATAAATAGGCTAGTGAGCCATGTAAGCCCGTGTGTAATTTTAAGTTTTTAATATAAAAAACTTTTTCCTTTCTGCAATTTTGTAAATTCCAAGGTTAATGAAATTTCAGTTAGTTTTTTGGCAATTCGTGTCCAAGTTTACATTACCTAAGTTGTTTGTAAAGCTACTCATACAGCTCTTATATTTGACTAAATCATTTAAAACAAAGTCTAAATTCTGTCAAACCAGTTAATAACTCTGAATTTAACTATGCATTTGAAATGTGGAAAGCATTTGGAAGTGGTTGTAATGGAAAACCAAATGGACTTATACCCTAGCTTATTAATAAGCTAGGGAGCTTGTAGCTGCCCTTTTGGGACCCTCTTGTTTAGCTAGAGTTCATTGTAAGTCGCCTTATTTGATTTTAGCACTTGTGTAGGCAGTGCTTATTATTGTTTTATATTCTGTCTTAATCTTGCTATCAATAGTGTTAATAATAGGCTTAATTTTCATGGTTTAAAGCTTTCGTACATTTATTTATACTTGTTCTTTTAATATGTCATTTTAGCTAAAATTGCCTTTTGCTTATTCAGCTTATCTAAGTGCTTAATTTCTGTTGAAAATGGTTCATTAGTGCTTAATATGTTCATATAATCATTTGTCTTTAAAAGCTTTGGCCTAAATCTCTTAAAATTAGTTTTAAAAATGGATTTCATAATCTTAAAGGGGTGTTTGGGTCAAGGCTGAAAATGGGTCATTTTGGCTCTTGAATGGGTTGTGGTCATTTGATAAATTTCATTTAGCTATATTTAGGTCTTATAAGCTGTTTAATCAAGTTTTTATTTTGAATTCAATTATCCGTTTATATTAGCTTATTTGTGAACCTGTTGAATTTTGCTTAAGTAGAAGTGCTTATTTTTTAGTTTTAGCTTAAAGTAGATATTAAGCTTTGTTTGCATATTAATTTTAAGTGTTTATATGCATTGGGTAAGTGTTGTTGTAATGTGCAAATGTGTTTTAAAGTTTAAGTTAGAATCTGCATGAGAGTTAAAAAAAAGGGATAATTAGCTTTTTCATAAGCTCATTCTGGCTTATTTAGTGTTTCAAAATATCTTTTGAGTCTTAATTATTGTTCATTGAGCTTAAATCTCAATCTGTTTTTAGCTTATATCATCCCCAATAAGAATCCTATTGCATTGCTCATTTTTAAGCTCAAAAAGTGCTTATTTCCAGTAAAAATCAAAAAAATAGTAGTTTTAGTCCATTTGTGCTTATTGTGCTTATTCAAATGGCTTATTTCAAAAGTGAATAGTGGGCTTAATAAGGACACATTAGGAGCTTATTTCAAAAGCACACTTTTTCATTTGGCTTATTTAGAGATTTTAGCTTATTTTCATTTTGGCTTATTTTAGAAAAAGTTAGAGTTTACTATACTTTTGATACCTCGCCCTCCGCAAATGAGTTGAGTTTATAGTTGTTTTTGGATAAAAGGACTTTTTGGAATCAGATAAGCAACATACAAGCTTTCCCAAAACATCTTTCCTTTTTCAATTTGGTTAAGTTGAGCTTTTTACAGCTTTTACTAAAAGTAAGTCCAAACCTAACTTTCTGCAATCAGCAGCTTAATTGGACTTTTGTTTTTTTTTTTTTGGGGCCCCCCTTACTGAATGCTTATATTTTACAAGTGCCCTTTATTAAAGATTCTTTGAAAACAGTCCCGGTCAACTTTCGTGTTTTGAGTTTGCTAAAAACGATTTTATAAATCATCCATTTAGAGCCATCTTCCTTCTGCTGGTAGACCCTCGTTTCTGCTGATAGTATTGTCGTTTCTGCTGATAGTGCGTCGTTTCTGCTGATAGTGCATCGTTTCTGCTGATAGGGTTAAATTTTTATTATTTTTTATTTTTTTATTTTTATTTTTTTTAAATTTTTCATGCCCGTTTTAGGTTTTGTTCTATTAGATTGTAATTTAGCGTTTACTTATACCTAATTTTGCTTCCCGTAGTTGTTAGGACTTATAATCAATCAAAATCATTCTCACTTAATCTCAATCAAACCAAGATCAACTTTCAATTGCAGCCATAGGCAGCCATCGTTGGGACCTAGACCGACGGGAATCATACTTCCCGAATCTTTTATCATTGATTCTCTTATATATTTTAGTTCTAGTAGGTCTCTTGACTTTTTACCTAGGTCAAGGGTGAAGAGTTTTTGATTTGCCTAGTATTTTATATATACTTATATTGCCAGAGTCAAATTTTGCGCCGCTGCCATGGGGAGGCTATGCTACGATTGTTATCCACTTTTATTTAAGTTGTCTTATGTGAATATATCACTCGAGATACAAAAACACAAAAATATTTTTCTTTTCTTTTTACTAGTACATATCATATAAATATAATTAAAAAAAAATAATAATAAAATAATAAAAAAAAGAAAAACCAAAAAGATAAAAACATTGTATTTAATTATCAATAAAATTCACAAATTGGTAAAATACCAAAATATAATATTCTCAATAGAGGTATTATCATAATAACCTATCCGTGAACCTTGTTGGTCTCCCAACTCAACAAAAATTTAAAAACTATGTCCTTTTTGTGTCACTTGCGAGTTACGGCTCACCTTTGGAAAAGTTAAACAAACTATAAGAGGGTATAGGAGGGTTGTTCCGTAGGAACTACGACCCGAAAGGAGAAGGTTTTTAATAGCTTCGCGCTTTCCCGCTCCTCCGCTCCTTTGTGCGTTTTTCTTTTAAAGAGCTACCGTGAAACAAGTTGATTATTGGTTTAAGTTGTCTTATCTCATTTTGTCCGTTAATAAAATATGTTGTTTAAAAAATTCGAAAAACCAAAAATAATCTTCTTTTTCTTCGTATCATTTAATTCTTTTCTTATCCATCTTTATGTTTAATTCTTATGACGTCATTCGATTATCGTTTGGATCCGATTTACGCGATTAAAGAATGCTGTAACATGTAGAAAGTTTGTACACTTCAAATCAAACTGTGTGTGTTCGAAGGATCTTGAAGACAAGATTCTTGTTCCAATACCCGACTCGTCTCAACGACCCCTTAAAATTGAAAATTTTTGTCTCGATTGTGGAGACCCAATTCATGGTCTTCATTGTCAAGGATGTGCTCTAATACGAAAGACATTCGAGGAAGTCCTTCAAGACTTCCAAGACACTTCCGAGTCATCCGACGACAATACCAACGTTGTTAATGCTCCTCGAGAGCCATTCGTTGTCAAACACAACCCCGGTGAAAATTCCTCACCAAGTCTTCCACAAATCGACCATTGTTGTCACGAGTGCGGTGATTCGTTAGATGAAATCTTTTGTCGCCAATGTACTTGTAAGTCTTGTGGGAAAGGTGCTCATTACGGGTATAATTGTCCTCCGAAAGTTCCGATTATCACTGATCCGGAACCATGCAACACTCAAACCATTAGTGAGCCCCTACAAAACTTGCAAAGTTTGCAACAACAATGTCTGTTTCGTACATACCAAAACGTACCATACCCTAGTGAGATATGTGGGAACGATTCTCATTACGGTTACGATTGTCACCCTTAGGTCCCGTTTGTCTACAATCAGGACCCATGTTTCAATCAAAACTTGATAATTTCCCCACAAAATTCACCGAGTTTTCCACAACAATATCTTTGTTGTGAAAACTGCGGGGTCCTCATAAACCGTCCAAAGTCAACCAATAATGAAGACTATTATCAATGAGCAAAATTCTTTGCTATGATTCAAATTCCTTTTCTTTTTTGGTAGTTTGACCAGTTAAGCCCCCCGCAATATACCGTCCAATCATACCAATCTTCAGTTCTCAAAATGACCTTCTCAATTCTCAAAATAAGCTTATGGAACAAATGACAACCTTACGTGATTTGGTTGGTCAAGTTATACAAAAAAAGGAAGAAGAAAAGCGAATTGCGGAAGAGCAAATCGGCTAAAAGAGTCGTTATTGGGAAGATTCCCATTGCTGACGATTGATGACGAAGACAATACCATTGCAATCACACCCGTTTTACCAATCGAGGAACCCGATAACTCTCTAAGTATGGGGGACGAGCATCTTGACACTTTCCGAACAAACGGAATCGGACGAAGATAATAAAGCTAGTGTTGAGGACATTGACCCAATCCAAGTGAGTCCGAGGGTTATTCCCGACAAAATGTGTTATTTGCCTCTTTGGCGAAAATACACACCTCTTAATGCCTCAATGAACATTCTGAGATTGTTGTCATTCCGACAATGATAATCTTACAAGTGATGACGATTTCCTATTCTTCTCTCCGACGGTGAGATATTACGATTATGTCGATGCATCACCTCCCGATGTTGAGATCGTCAGCTTAGAGGTGTGGTGAGATTGTGTGTAACCCGGAAGTTGGAAGGATTGATGATGATATTCTTTTAACAATCAAAGACGATATCCTTCGTGAAAAATTGTTGAATGTCAATCTTCTTATTGCTAAGATCGATGCATTAAGAGATAATCCCACTCCATCTTCCGAAGTTGTGATCAAGTCTACCTCCACATTTCCTAATCTTTTCTTGGAGGAGACTAACACCTTTGATAATTCTATTCCCGAATCTGAAACTTTCCGTTTTAATCTAGAAGAGATTAGTAGTGGCAGTCCCACTACTCAGTCTGAGTTGTCTCTTCCTGATTATAAAGCTTTCTACGTTGATAACGATCATTTTAAAGAGAGGAGTAGTGGCAGTACCACTACTCATGCTGATTTTTCTAAATATGATTCGTTCATCTTTGATCTTTCGATCAATCCATTTCCTCCTGCCGATAGGAGTGATTTTTATCATGAGGAGTTCGCCGATGAACTTGCTCACATCATATCTCCACCGGAGTATGATCATTTCTGCTTTAAGATTGAGCCCGAGCTGGGCAATCTTACTATGGATGTGGTGAATGATATTTTCCCAACAAGAGAACCAAGAGTTCATGTGCCTAATGTTTTACCCACCCATCTCACCCTGGATACGGATTTCATACTTTTAAGTGAACCTCTCTTCGCTTATATTGTATGGATCTTTCTTCCATTTCTCACGTATCCAGTTTGCTCCACATATCTTTCTCTCCGTGGAAATGAAGATACCATTTTTGACACCGCATCTCAATTTAACATTCTTTTAATGCCGGATGTGTCACATCGGATAGAACTTTCTTGAAATTCCAATGTTTATTCCAAACCGCATTGAATGAAAGTCCATAATGATTTTTAACTCACCACTGCACCCCCCATGGACTCAATGTATTCGGTGTCAGTCAAGCTTTGACAAGTGAACAAAACAAGGCGCTTCGTGGAGGAACCCATGCATATCAGTAGTAGTAATATATAATTGTTTTTTGTGTGAAGGAGGCTTACATTTTCCATTACCTTGTTTTGTCATCTTTTTGTGGGCTTTGTGTTTTTATGTCCAGGATTTCCTTCCCGGATTGTGAATAACTCTCAGCTCGCATTATCCACAATGTAGTTTCACATTCCTCAAAGCTTCATTTTGGGAACACCATTATCCAAATCTTAATCGACTAACGGTTTATCTTTTAGGCACACGTTTCATAAACGCCTTAGATTTACGTAGAAACCCCTTTAGAAACAACGAGGACGATGTTTAGTTCTAGTATGGGGGGATCTTCGATTTGAATTTGCCTGTATCGTATTTATCATGCAATCCCCGTTTTTACCACCAAATTTTTTGCAAAAATACCAAAAAAAAAAATTTGAAACATTTTAAAATCTTTTCAAATAAAATAAGTTTTTGAGTCTCATTATGACGTTCCTAATGGGTAAGAATGAGAATAATTATTTTGACATCGATCGGCGTCGTGTTGAGCCGCTAGCTAGTTCCTCAACTTACGCTTGGTAGGCTAAGCTTTCACGAATTCGATTGCTTCGAATTTTTAATAAGGATGAAGAACAAGAAGTGATAGAAGTAAATAAAAGTAAGGTGCTGAGCTAGATTCTCAAAAGACTTATTATGTAGTAACTTGTGGCATTGTACTCCCATTAGCTTCTAACCACGCTATCATTAACGTACTCAATAAAAATCACCTAAGTCAAATCGATGTTTTTTAAAAATGTCTTCAAATTTGTAACTTGATTCTTAAAAACAGCGAGATTTTTCTTTCTTATAATCGAAAGTTAAAAATGCCAAATGAAGCATTGAATGAAGTATGTAATGCAAAAATGCATGAATAAATGAAATTAACTAGCCCAAGAACATACATTTTATTATATGGAACCAATAAAAGATGTGTCGTGATATCCCCCCGCCCCGCTAAACACACAGGTGGGGGCAACTAAGACATCTTTTATCTTCTAGATTTTGTGCGTTTGTGATATCTCACCAGGAAGCGAGTCTATGTATTGTTCAAACCTAAGACACCTATCCCTTGAAGCCATATTAGTAAGGAAGGTGTTGATGTGATTTCCCACTACGCTAGCAACGGGGTGGGTTTTCAAACTAAGAACACCGATCGTTGGTTGTGATATCCTACTAGGGAGCGAGGCCTAGGTAGGTGTTCAAACTAAGCAACGCATTCCTAGCTTTAAGAACTTATGATTATAATGATGAAGATGTTGCAAAAAGTTCTACAGTAAAATTTTCGTTCTTTAAAATCAATTACAAGGTCTAATACGTTGTATGCTTTTAGCGTGATCATCTTGAATCACGACTATGGAAATAATTGATCTATAGGTCCGAGTGAAATGGTCACACATTTTAAATCATATCTTCATGTGGCGTTTAAAATTCAACAAGTCATAAGTTATGAGTTCTTAGCATTTAGACTATATTGACAAATATCTTGTTTAAATGCTTGGTTTGGAACTAGTGAAAAATTCAGGGTACGATGAAATTAACCGTCAGTACATCCGGAGATTATCAATTGTGCGTTTTCTCATTCTTATGCATCCCAGTGTTGTTTAAATAAAGGAAGTCAAACAAGAAGTCGAGAAAAGAAAAAGGAAAATCCAAAAACATTAGGGATAGTTAGTGTAGAGATAAAAAAATGGTGAAAACGGGACTTGTCAAAGCTTTTGATTCTTTAGTTCCCCTTGACGAACTCTTAGCTACTTTTCGTGAGTTATTAGTCCGAAGGTGGGCTTAAATACTTAGTTTCGTAAATGTTACTTCCAATAACATTGCGTGAGGACAACGAAATACCCCTTAGTATAGGGGATTTTGTATGTGTTTTAATTAACACGATAGCCGTTTTACCTTAAAAAACGAGCTAAAATAACAAAAAACGGACTCAAAAATGCCAAATATAAGCTTTATTGCTAATTGTGATGTGCAGGAAACGATTCTCACAAAAAGACGAAAAACCAAGCAAAAACGACAAAACCGAACACGCGGGATTAAAAGATGTGAAGACAAGCCCAAATCAAAGTCAAGTCCACTCAAGAAGAAAAAGCAAGAAAAAATATTAACTTGAGGGTCTAAAATGCCAAACCCTAAGTATAAATTAAGAAACAAAGACATTGGGCTAGAATTAGCAAAATCTAAGATATAAGCCACAGGGCTGATTATCAATTTGGGAAACTACAGTTTAATAAAAGAAAGAAAGGAATAAGAGAGAAGAAAATAAGAAAGATGGGAGGGGCTTTTCTTGTCTACCACAAACCGAAAACATATACCCTTAATCATACTTTCATTCAACACCCCTGTCACAACACAACTTGTGGTAAACCATTTTCCCCATCTTCCGCCAATACCAAATCCTGCCAGCACCCTGTTTTTGCTCCCATACTTCTTCCCTGCAACACTCCATCAACCACTTTGACAAAACCTCCCACTTACCCACATGCAACAATGCCAAGTTGGCACAAGGGCACTTTCGATCCAATGGTTGAGAGAGAATACAAGGAATTAAGGGCCAGATATAATTATGAGTTTATACTCACAAAGCTAAGCACAATGGAAGCTTTTATACTCAGCAAACAAACACAGTCAAACTCAACAAAGAAAAGTCATGAAAGACAAACAGAATACGTTCACTTTGTTTTTTTATTTAAAAAAAACCTTTTCTTTGTAAAAAATAGGCTTGTGACATGTAAGCCAGAGTGTCCATTTTTAGTTATTCAATATAAAAAAATTTTCCTTTCTGCAGATATTGTAAAAGTTCCAAATTAAATGGAAAATTTTCAGTTTGCGTTTTGCAATCGGTTCCAAGTTTAACATTAATTAAGTTTTGTTTTAAAAGCTACTCATAACTCTTTATTTGAGCTAATAAAAGTGTTAACTAAGTTTAAAATTCTGCAAACACATTTAATAACCTGAATTACCCAGTGTGCATTGAAATTGTGGAAAGCAATTTGGAAGTTGTTTAAAGGGAAAACCAAATGGACTCATACCCTAGCTTTATTAATAAGACAAGGAGCTTAATAGCTCTGGCCCTTTTTATTTTTCTGGGTCCCGCTTGTTTTAGCTAGAGGGTTCATTGTAAGTCCTCTTAATTAATTTTTGCACTTTGTTAGCATTGCTTATTATTGTTTATTTCTACTTATCTTTCAATAGTGTTAATATAATGCTTAATTTCAATGGTTTAGCTTTTGTAATCAATTTAGTATACTTGTACTTTAATATGTCATTTTTAGCTAAAATTGCCTTTTGCTTATTCAGCTTATCTAAGTGCTTAATTTCTGTTGAAAATGGTTCATTAGTGCTTAATATGTTCATATAATCATTCTCATATAAAAGCTTTGCCGAAAATCTTCTTAAAATTATTTTAAAAAATGGATTTCATGAATCTTAACAGGGGTGTTTTGGGGTCATGCTGAAATGGGTCATGTTTGGCTCTTGATGGGTTGTGGTCATTTGATAAATTTTCATTTAAAATTTAAAAAGCCCAATATGTAGGTCTTAAAAGCTGTTTAAAAATCAAGTTTTTATTTGTTTGAATTTCAATATCTAAGTTAATATTAGCCTTATTTGTGAACCTGTGCGAATTGTGCTTAAGTGATGAAAGTGCTTATTTTTTAGTTTTAGCTTAAAGTAGATATTAAGCTTTGTTTGCATATTAATTTTAAGTGTTTATATGCATTGGGTAAGTGTTGTTGTAATGTGCAAATGTGTTTTAAAGTTTAAGGTAATCCTGCATGAGAGTATTAAAAAAAAGGATAATTTAGCTTTTTCATAAGCTCATTCTGGCTTATTATGTTTCAAAATAACTTTTAGATCTATAATTATGTTCATTGAGCTTAAATCTCAATCTGTTTTTAGCTTATATCATCATAAGAATCCAATTGCTTGCTCATTTTAAGCTCAAAAGTGCTTATTTTCAGTAAAATCAAAAAAATAGTAGTTTAGTCATTTGTGCTTATTGTGCTTATTCAAATAGGCTTCTATTAAAAAATGTAATAAGATGGGCTTAATAAGGACTCATTATTAAGCTTATTTTCAAAAGCACACCTTCAGATGTGGCTTTATTTTAGGATATTAGCTATTTTCATTTTGGCTTATTTTACGAAATAGTTAGAGTTTACTATCTTTGATGCGAAATTGAGTTGAAGTTAAGTTGTTTTTTGGTTGAAAAGCTTTTGGAATCTGAATAAGGCAACATAAACCTTTCCAACACATCTTTCCCTTTTCCTATTTTCATTTGGTTTAATTTTGAGCTTTTTACCGCTTATATACTAAACGTAAGTCAAACCATACCTTTCTTCTGCAATCAGCAGCTTATTTGGCTTTTTGGGGCTTATTGATTGCTTATTTTTATAAGGTGCCTTTATTAAAGTTGCTTAAAAACATGTCCCGGACAACTTTCGTGTTTTGAGTTTTGGCTAAAAACGATTTTTTAAAATCAGCGTTTAAGCCTCGTTTCTGCTGGTAGTATGCCCTCGTTTCTGCTGATTGTTATGTCGTTTCTCTGCTGTATTGCATCGTTCCTGCCTGTATGCATCGTGTATCATTGTGACGATAGGGTTAAATTTATTTATTATTTTTTAATTTTTTTATTTTATTTTGTTTCCCCTCATTTTCCAATGCCCTTTTAGGTTTTTTCTATTAATTGAATAGTTAGGGATCCTTATAACTAATTTTGCTTCCCTTAGTTTTGTTAGGACTTATAGATCAATCAAAATCATTCTCACATTCAATATCAATCAAACCAAGTCCAACTTTCAATTGCAGCCTATCGTTGGGACCCTTACGACCCAGGGAATCATACGTCCGGAATCTTTTATCATGGATTCACTTATATATTTAATTCTATTGGTAGGTCTTGACCTTTTTACACTTGGTCAAGGGTGAAGAGTTGGATTTGCCTATATTTTATATATACTATGATTCAAGAATCACAAACCACCACCGAAAGCTTCACATAACAAATCTGAAAAAGAAATGAACTTTGAATTAAACTTTCATAAAAAATTTGAAAAAGAAATCAAATTTTCCAAGTGGCAGCAATAAGAAAATGGCGGCAGCAAAGGGGATTCCGGAAAGGGCGGCGCTGGAAGACTAACACTCCAAATCTGAAGAAAAAAACGATAAATAGATCTTATTTTTTTATAATTATATTTTTTTTCTTTTTTTTTGTTTTGTTGTTTTTTTTTTTTATTTTTTACTTTTGTTTATATTATTTATATTTATTTTTTGTTTAATTTTTGTTATTTTTATTTTTTTTTTTAATGTTTTTTTTTTTTTTTTTTTTATTTGATTTTTTTTTTTTTTTTTAAAGTTTTTATTTTTTTTTATTTTTTGTTTTTTTTCTTTCTTTTTTATTTTTAATTTTTTTTTCTTTTAACTTTTTTTTTTTTTATTTTATTTTTTTTTTTTTTTTTTTTTGTCTATTTTTCTTTTATTTTTTTTTATTTTTTTTTTTTATTATTTTTTTTTGTTTTATTTTTATATTTATTTTTTATTTTTTTTTTTTTTTTTGTTTATTTTTTTTATTCTGTGTAATGTTTTTATTAATGTTTTAATTTTTTTATATTTTCCCTTGTTTTGTTTATTTTTTTTTTTTTTTATTTTTGTTTTATTTTTTATTTTTTTATTAGTTTTTTTTATTTTTTTTTTTATTTTAATTTTGTTCTTTTTTTTATTTTTATTATGTTATTTTTTTTATTTATTATTGTTTTATTATTTTTTTTTTCTTATTTTTTTTGTTTGCCTTTTTTTTGTTTGTTTCTTTCTTTTTTTTTTTTTTTTTATTTTTTGAATTATTTTTTTTTATTTTTTTTTTTTTTTATTTTTTTATTTTTTTTTTTTTTTATTTTTTTTTTTGTTTTTTATGTATTTTTTAATTGTATTAATTTTTTTTTGTTTTTTTGCATTTTTATTTTTTTTATTTTTTGTTACTTTTTTTTTTATAATTATTTTTTTTATCTTTTTTTTATATACATATCTGTTTTTTTATTTAATTTTTGTTTTTATTTTTTTCTTTATTTATTTTATTATTTCTATACATCTTTTTAATTTTTCTATATTGTGTAATTTTATTCTTTTTCTTTTTTCTGATATCTATCTTTACTTTTTTTTATACCCTTTTTTTTTTATGTTTTATATTAGATATTAACATTTTTATAGATTTATTTTATTTTGCCTTTTTCTTTGTTATTCATTAATTTTTCATTTTTTAACAATTTATTTTTATGTATTATAATTTATTATTTTTTCTATTTATTTTCATTATTCTATATTTTATATTTTTCAAATTATTTACCCCTCTTTTTTTTTGCTGTTTTATTATTTTGTTTTTTTTTTTTTTTTATTATATTATTTTTTTTTTTTTTTTTTTTTTATTTTTTTTTTTTTTTTTTTTATTTTTTTTTTTATATTTTTTTTTTTTGAATTTTTCATCTTTTTTTATTTGATCTTTTTCGTTTAAATTTTTTTTTTTTTATTTTTTTTTTTCATTTAAATATTTAATTATTTTACTTTATGAAATTATTTATTTTTTTTTTACTTTTTTTTTCTTTTTTATATTTATTTTTATTTTATATTATTTAAATGTATAAATATTTAATATATTTTTTAAATTTATAACTTAGATTAAATTTTTTTTATATTTATTATAAAAAAATAACAGAAAAACAAAATAAAAAATAAATGAACCACAAATAGATACAAAATTTAAAAATGATAAAAAAACAACAAAACTAAAAAAAAATTACAAAAATTACAACAAAAAAAAAAATAAAAAAAAAAATTAATAACCATATAATATATGTACTATTATATTATAATAAGATTGTTTATAACATATTCAATTTATAAAATTAATTAAATTGACACCAAAAAATATTTAAAAAAAAATAAAATATAAAATAATATCAAAAAAATAAAAAATATCATAATTTTAGATAATATAAAAAATTAAAATAAAAAATTAATAAAATAGTAAAAAATTAAAATATTAAAATATTACATTAAAAAACTTTGAATCAAATATTATTATAAATAAATAAATACCATATCAATATAAAAAATAAAACCAAAATTAGAAAATATTAATTTATAAATTTAAATATTTAATTTTTTAAATATTTAATAAAATATTTTTTAGAAATATTGCATTTAAATTCTGTTAAATTAATTATTTTTTAATTTAATTTTTTTTACTATTATTTCATTGTATAATATTCTATTTATTATTTAATTATTATATATTAAATACTATCATATTACTATTTATAATTTTTTTTATATTTTTTGTTTATTTTTTTTTATTTGTTTATTTAAGTATTTTTTTTTTAAATTTATAGAAGATAATAAAAAAATAATATAATTATTATATTAAAATACACATTATTAACAATTATAAATATTAATTTTATTAAGAATTTTTTTTATATAATATTCTTTTTATTTATTTTTATTTTGTTATTATTTTTTTTTTTCTTATTTATTAATGATATTTATCTGTTTTTTAATTCTTAATGATACTTTTTATACTATCCTTTTGATTGTTTTTTAGTGTTTTCTTTTATTTGTATTTTTTTTAATATAATTAATGATTTTATAATTATTATTCTTATATAAAACAACACTAGCAACACAAAAAAAAACTAGACAACTACAACATACCAAGACCAATTAGAAATAAGAAAAAAAAAAATATAAAAAAAAAACAAAATTAATAAAGAATTATTAAAATTAAAGTAAATATAATTTTATTTATAAAAAATTTTTATATTAAATTATCTTCAATATAATTATAATAATAAGTAATAAAATTTAAACGAAAATACTAAATAATTAATATATAAATTATCTTTTAAAATTATTTAATTTATTGAATAATAAATATAAAATTTTTATATTCTTTAATATTTATTAATATCTTATATTTTTATAACCTTTTTTTTAATTTTTTTTTTAATTTTAGTTTATATTATTTTTTTCATTTTTATTTTTTTTATATTTATTTTTTTTTTATATTAGATTTTTTGTTATCTTATGTTTTCTTATTTTCTTTTGCTTTTATTTCTTTACCATATTGATCTTATTATATTTTAATATTCTTATTTTTATCTTGTAGTTTTTTTGTTATATAATTATTAATATAGATATATAAATAATAAAAAAAACTAAAAAAATAAGTAATTAAAAAAATTTTAAAATAAAATATTATTATATTTAAATATAATAAAAAAAAATAAATTAATTTAAAAAAGTTAAAATAATCTAAAATATTAAATAAATAATATATATTATATTTATAATTTTATTTAGATTTAATATTTTATATATTAATATTTTTTTATACATAAATATTAAATAAAATACTATTGCTATTATAGAAAAATGTAAAATTCATACTGTATTAAACTATATAATTATAATTTTTAAATATTTATTCATATTAATATTAAAATTATTATATTTATTAATTTATTGTACTTATTATATTTTATTATTTATCTTATTTTTTTTATATATTTTATGTTCTATTAATATGTAAAATTAAAATAAAAGTATACACTAGTTTTTTAGAAATTTTAAAATAATAAATAATTTATTTATAAAATTAAAATAATAAAATATATAGTACATAATATAATTAATAACTTAATATTTAATATGTTAATATAAAAAATTATTTAAATTGTATAACTTTTTATATAAAAATTTTATATAATCTTTTTATTATTTTAAATAAGAAACGTATGAAAAATATTAAAAGAATAGAAAAAAAATTACACAAAAAAAAATATAAAAAAAAAAAAAAATAAAAAAACGCAAAATAAAAAAAAAAAAAAAAAAATAAAAAAAAAAAAAAAAAAAAATAAAAAAACAAAATAAAAAAAAAAATACAGTAATAAAAAAAAAAAATCTCTAACTATAAAACTACTAAAGAACAAAAAAACAAACATAAATTAAATAAAATAAAAAATATAAATAAAAAAAAAACAAGTAAAAATAAAAAAAAAAAAAAATAATTTTAAATAATATAAATAATGTATATCACACCCTATAAATTCAAACAACATTTTATATTATTTATATCTTATATTTTTCATATTATAATTTTCATATAATTTTATACATTTTTAATTATTATATATATAATAAATTTTTCAATAGTTTTAATAGTATATTATTTGCTTTTATTCAAATTATTTATTAATTAATTTTTTTTTTTCTAAATTTTTTTTTTTTTTTTTTTTTTTTATTTTTTGTTATTGATTTTTATATTATTCTTTTTTTTTTTTTTTATTTTTTTTTTTTTTTTTTTTTTTTTTTTTTATTTTTTTTTATTTTTTATTTTTTTTATATATTTTTTTCTATTATTTTTATTTTTATATTTTATAATTTTTAATTTATCTTTTTTTTTTTATTTATTTTGTTTTGTTTTTTTTTTAACGTTATTATGTTTATATTTTTTTTTCTTATTGTTTTTTTTTTTCTTTTTTTATTTTTTTGAATTGCGTGGGATTTTTTATTTATTTTTTTTTTAATCTTTAATGTTATTTTTTTTTTTTTTTTTTTTTTTTATATTTTTTTTATTTGTTAGTTTTTTATTTTTTATATTTCTTATTATCTTTTTTTTCTGTTTGTATTTTATTTTTTTTTTTTTTTTTTTTTTTTTTATTTTATTTGTTGTTTTTTTATTATTTTTTCTTTTTTTTACTTTATTATATTATTTTTTTGTTATATTTTTACGTTATTTTTTTTGTTTTTTTGGAGATTTTTTTAATTGCCCATGTATTTTTTTGTTTATTAATTTTTTATTTTTTTTTTTATTTTTAATATTTTTTTTTTTTTTTTAAATAAAGTTATTATTTATTTATAATTTTTTTAAAATAATATTATTAATTTGTTATCTTTTATTTATTTATTTTCTAAATTTTTTTAATGTTTTTCATTTATATTTTTTTTTATTTTATTGGTTTTTTAGTTATTTTTTATTTTGTTTTGATGTTTTTTTATTATTATTTTTTATAATCATTTTTTGTTTTTTTTTTTTTATTTTTAGGTTAATTATTTTTTATTTTTTTTTTTTTTTTTATTTTTTTTAATGTTTTCTTAAATTTTATCTTTATATTTTTTTTTTTCTACAACAGACTTATAAAAACCTCAAACCTTATGAATATTCGGGTTTTTGGTGGTCTTGTTAATTTTTTTTGAAACACGCGACTTATTTAGAACCACTAGCAAGAAGCTAGAAAATTACAAAGGAATCAATAAAGGTGTTGAAGCCACAAACCCCAATTCAAAGTTCTATTACATCTAGCTACACACCATAAAAAGAGCGTCAAAACATATTGTCAAAAATAGCATCTTATCGGGGGATAGGAACGTCAAAAAGGAATTGGTTTCAGAAGTTCCAAGGCTCCACCAAAAAACGTAAAACACGTCCCTACCAACACCCTTTCGTCTTAGAACCTAAACGGATAGATTTAAACCAAGAGAGTCAGTCTTCGTACGACTCATAAGGATGAACATCCAAATTTCACCATCTACAAATTAACTTCTGAATAATCTTTTCGCACACAGAGCAACGAAGAATAAATGGACGAATTCCTCGCGCACAGTGATCACAAAGAGGACAAGCCCAAGACGAAGTACGAGACATTTCTACGAGACAAAATTCCGATCTAGGAAGGTAATACGATCGAGAATAAATTTCCAAGCAAAACGTTACTTATAATCGAATACTTTTAATCCATCGAGTAGGGAACTGCCATTTTAGGGAGAAAAGCCTTCAACAACATAGATCGAACATCGCTGTGACCTTGAAAAAACACCCTCCCGCCATTTAAGTCCCAAAACCATCTGTCATCCATATTAGATAAAATAACCGTATCAAGTAATAACGAAAGCTGATCAAGTTGTTGTGACTCTACACCTCCTCGGACATGACGACGAAAAGAAGAGGAGATAGACGTATTCATCTTATCAGCAACCGATATGTCTTTATTCTCTTCAAGAGCAAACAAACGAGGAAAAGAAAGCTTGAGAAGATTATCGCCAATCCAAAGATCTTTCCAAAAGCTTGTACCTGTACCTTTTCCCACACGAATCTTACAATGAGAAATGAGATCGACACCTTTGACTTTAAAGGAGTTAACTTCTGATATGATGATCTCCATGTCTAATTGAAAGCAGCAGAAATAGACATAACCAATCAAGCCATGTAAAGCTGATATAATTCGGAACCATAAGGAGTTAATCATGAGAAAGGTAGCGCCATCCCACATTAAAAGAAGCGCCCATTGAGAGCGAAGAAACTAGAGACTCCAACCCTCCGAAATTCTAGAAGCAAGCACCTTAGACCATTTGACCCAAGCAATCTTTCATCACCCTCTTGATCCATTAAAAAAATTCCTACGCAAGACTCTCCAATATAATTAAGAAACAGATTGGGAACCTTGGAAAATCGAGCATGTAGTTCTATGGAGTGGAGCCCAAAAACCGATTTAAGAAGGGTAAGAACGACCCCCGACAGACAAGGATTAAGTTCTCCACCTAAGACAAACCTCTTCTTCATCTTATAATCCGTTCTCCGTCCCAGAAGTCTTAAGGAAAACATTATTATCCTCCTACTAAAATACCCAAGTAATTCCACAGAGCTTTTCATTATCAAACAACAATAGAGCTTACAGCTTACAGCCACACAATTATCTGTATACCGACACCAAGAAGATGACTCTTCTGAATATTTATTGACATACCAGAAAGTAAGGAGAAAGCATCGCAGATTATACATGATACCCTTAAGTTAGAAGAGACACTCACCATAAATAAACCGCGGTCGTACGGCGTAGAATAAATGATGGAACACAACTAGTAGAAAGGGTCTCTTGTAACCCTTTAAAAAATCCTCGCTTGCTTCAACTGCCCGGGAAAATGATAAGTGGAGAGACTCCATAATGAGTAAAAACAAAAAGGGAGCTAAGGGGTCCCCCTGTTTCAAGCCTCGGTATAAATGAAATTCAGTAGTCGGACTCCCGTTAACTAAAATAGAGGCCTTCCCTGAAGACAGACTTCCACGAATCCATGAACGCCATTTAGGACCGAATCCAAAAGAGATGAGAACATCATCAAGATAATCCCATCTAACGGAATCATAAGCCTTGGCGAAATCGACTTTAAAAATCATGGCTTGTTGCTTTTTAAGTTTGCACCGAGCTAAGATTTCATTGATAATAAAAGGACCATCGAGAATCTGTCTATTAGGAAGGAATGCAGTCTGAACATCTGAGATGAGATCCGAAATAACCAAGGAAAGCCGAGAAGCTAGGATCTTAGTAACGACTTTGTAAAGGCTTCCAATTAAACTGATGGGACGGTAGTCACTAACAACTTTCGGATCAAGAACTTTAGGGATGAGGGCCACAAACGAAGAGTTGCATCCAATAGCAAAATCTCCATGATCAAAAAACCATTTCACAGCTATGCAAAAGTCAGGCCCAACAACGGTCCAATACTTACGAAAAAATTCGAAAGTAAAACCGTCCGGCCCAGGGGATTTATCAACTCCACAACCCCACACGGCTGTGCGAATATCTTCATTTGAGATCGGAGATTCCAATTCTAAGATCTGATCATTATTGAGACGATTAGGAAAAGGAAAGTTAAGACTACCTCGTCTAGAACCCGGGTCTTGGAATCTGTCCGTAAAGTGCCTTCTAAACTCTTGTTTAACAAGATCAGGTTCGACAATCCAATCACCATCTACCATAATACCTTTAACTAAAAGATTGGCGTGTTTTTTGTTAATGATGGCATGAAAGTATTTGGAGTTCTCGTCCCCCTTGATTGCCCAACGAATTTTCGCCTTTTGCATGATATCACGGTTGTTAGAAGATTGAACATCGTGTAATTGTTTCAAGACTTCCAAACGAGACAAAAGAATGTCGTCGGTGACTCCTCCTTGATCTAACACTTTATCAATGTCACACAATTTAGATTTAAGATCTTTAGAAAGACCTACCTGATGCCTTTTGAAATCCAAGCTCGAATCTCCTTCTTCAATATTTGAAGCTTTTTTTTAAACCAAATCATACCGTAGGAATCATCAAGAGTAAAAGAATTCCAAGATTTTGAGACCAAGTCATCGAATCCAAGAAGCTCAAGCCAAGAGTGATAAAAACGAAATGGAGTAGGGCCAAAATCAGAAAAAAACTTTCTTAAGTAAAATAGGCCTGTGGTCTGAGAGGTGACGATCCAGACAGGTAGCCGAAATGAGAGGAAAAGCTAAAAGTAAACCATTAGACATAAGAAACCTATCTAATTTACTCATCTTGGTATCCGAAGGATGAGCCCATGTGAAAGAGAATCCTTCCAGCTAGATATCGTTTAAACCTGAATTAGAAATAAAGGAATTAAACGCGTTAGCTCCATGACTGTTAAAAACTGATCCCCACCATTCCTCAATACATCTAACTTCGTTAAAGTCCCCTATAATTAAACTTTCTCCATTCCAACTAGTGATAAGAGATTCGAGATAACTCCACAACATACGTTTAGATGAAACAGATTGGGGGGCATAGACCGAAATAATTAATAACTTCTGATTGTTCGGTATCCACGTCCCATACAAAGCTATAAAATTATCAGATATAGTATGATGATCCTTCTTGAAGAAATTAGTATCCCAAGAGCAAAGAATACCACCTGAATTGCCACTAGCCTCACTAATAATGTGGTCGAAAAAATAGTTTCCCCATAGAAATTTAACCTCCATAGCCGAAACACTCTCCATCTTAGTTTCTTGAATAGACAAAAAACTTACTTTATGTTTAGAAATCAACTCCTTGATCCAATCTTTCTTAGCCTTGGATCCTAGGCCTTGGATATTTAAAGAAAGACAATTCATCGGAAAACTAATTGTTCTCCTTGAGTTCCAATAATCTTCTCCATGTCTTTAGTACAACCTTCCATAGAAAAGCCCATTGTTTGACCCACCGTAATCATTTCTTCTAAAATCTCCAATATGGAACCGCCTTCCTTGATCTTAACCCCATTACTAAAACTTTCAGAAGAGACTCTGTCCACGGAGTTTTCCGCCTCTTCCAATACTCTCGAATTACTCCTTGCCGACCTACTAGGAGGTCGAACAGATTCTGCTTCAGGAATATCTTGATTATTACATGCTGGGATATCATTGGCAGGTGTGAAACCCGGAGGATAAGGGATGCTGGTTGACGTATCCGTGGTTCTTACTTCTTTAGTGCGTTTGTCAAGTAAGTCGTATATATTGAAAGGATCAGACGATACCTCCTTATCATTAGACTCACCATGTTGATGCTCGAAACCCTGAACTTCACCGTTATCGCCAAAGTATGTGTCCGAAACCACTTCACTAGCATTCTCCACCTCGTCGTTGTTCAGGTTATTTGCCTGTTCATTGATCTTAGCGGACTCGTCGTCCGAGAACAATTCTTTCTCAGGAACATCTTTGAAGGATGGGGACCAAACAAAAAGTTCCTTGGCACGAGCCCAAAAAACCTTCCCTTTTACAATAAGCTTAAAACTTTCCAAGATGTTCTCTGTTTGGCTGGTCTTAATACAAATATGTTTCCTTGCAAAGAGGTTATCATACCCATCTTCTAATTCAACCAATTATTCCCATTTAGAACTGATCTTTTGAAAATTTGAACGAGTCCAGGCATTTAAAGGAACTCCTTCAATGTCGACCCAAACTATCCGTTCTTTAGCTGCGAAATCTGATTGCGCATTACAAAGACGGCAAAACCACGAAGCAACCCCAACATTTAGACTTAGATGATTTCAATTCAATCATTACCCACAATCCTCCTAGGTAAACAACGCGAGTGTTATAAAAACCCTCGTTAGACAAAAGTACCTTAAGTATCTTTAATGAGCGGTGAAGAAAAATTAGATACTTCACCCATAACACAATTCCGTGAGATCCCAGTTCACCAGTCAAGAGTCGTCAAAAACCAAGAACGGTTACAAATAGACGACAAAGTCACTCTTTAGGTCCACCTTGAATCTGGACACTAGACCTGCCTTAAAACCCGTTACATTACCAAGAAGGCACCGTTTTCTCAATCTGAAAGGTAGAAGCATTAGGGCTTTCAAACCGAGCAGGTAGCAGATAAGTGAAAACGACCAATCCAAATAGTATTAGAGATTCCTCAAATCAAACGATCAAGATTGGGAACATTAATGAACCGAACAAAAGCGAAACGCTTCCCTGCCTTAGATCTCTTATTAGGAATGAACACATCGACCACGGTGCCGTAACCGTTACATACCTTCCAAATGTCCCTACTTGAACAATCATCAGGGAAATTAGAGATGAACACCGACTTCGAGATCTTGGAGGTTTGGTCGATTTTGGATTGAAGGGAGTTCTGGAAACGAAACCCCATGGCAAAAAGCGATATATAAAAAAAGGAAAACGGAAATATAAAATAAATAAGAAAGGACAATCAAATCTAAACCCTAAGGTCCCAGGATGAGAAAGACGTCTAACACGCTCGATATGAGATTCATCAATTAAATGACTGATCCCAATTTCAGGGGTTATAACGATTTCAAACACCAAGGATTAAAAGGATTAGATCGGAAGATTGGGAAAAGGGTTTGATCGCCGCCATTAGATTGGGAAAAGGGTTTTAATAATAATAATAATCATTCGTTATTGAGCTAGAGATTCATTGATATACAAAGTATGAATTGGGAATAAGCTACTGCCATTCGAAAACAGTAGATGTGGTATTCGGTGATATTAGGTTTTATTTAATAAAAGTAATTTTCTTTTCTAGAGTCACGATATTATATCTTTTACGTGCCGACCGACTCTTTCCAAAAAAATCAAGTATTGTAAAATAAACATATAATTTAAGAGCATCTAATATGATAAAACTTTTAGAAAGGTTTATAAAAGTAACAGATTTATAGTATCTAAACTTTTTGATATTATAAACCTTCATTATAGTATAAACTTTTAAAACTTTATAAAATGTTTTATATAACAAATGCATTAAAAATTCAAGAATTGGGATCTCTTCATGCCACATATACATAAAATGAGTATTTACTAGGGTTAGTATGAAACATAAACCTCTTCATCTTTTTTAGACATTTTCATAAACACGCTATAGTGGATGACCTAATAACCTAAATTAATCTCCTAACGCTTTTGATAAAAAAAAACCCTATCACATGCAGGACCGACTTTTCATATGCTTTAATTTTTTTAAACAACATTTTTTTCACATCACATACCACTAGATCTAAAGCCTTGTGTATATGTTTTAATTCTTGTTATTACATTCTCATATTGTTTTCACTTGATAAATAAATTTTTTAAAGTAGATAACATTGTAGCAAGTCTTTGAAACTTTTTCTAACATCTTACTAGCCTTTAATAAAAATCATTGTTAAAACAAAGAATAACAATGTAGTAAAATCTAAGCTGGATTTACGTCATACAATAAACGC
Source organism: Tanacetum coccineum (assembly GCA_026074375.1). NCBI lineage: Eukaryota > Viridiplantae > Streptophyta > Magnoliopsida > Asterales > Asteraceae > Tanacetum > Tanacetum coccineum. The sequence continues at coordinate 15,004 of BQNB010036927.1, read as the reverse complement.
TGCCTTTTCAAATGTATTGTTATAGTTCGTTTACTAAAAAACTGCTAGTCCGCTATATGAATTTTCAGTTTTGTTCTAATATTATCGTTTTATACCGGCTACTGTAAAACCGGATACAATTTAGAATTAGTTTCAATTTATTTTTTTCTTTTTCGGCCCCCAACCATTTAAACTCAAATCCAAACACGATATATTACTCTTACCCAGTTATCCAAACGTCCCTTCTTCAACCTCGATCACCGCCACCAACCTACCACCACCACTCCACCCCCCCCCCCCCCGTCACCACCCCACACGCACCCATACCAATACCCTACACCCCCGCTACCACCATTTTTAGCAAGTTATTAGGCATAATCTTCGATAACGGTTGTGGGTTATGGGTTACGAGATAGTGGTGAAGGAAAATATAACGGTTGTAGGTTACACAACGATAGTCATGGTGATAGTAGGCACACGCACCCCCACCCTCGTCACCACCAGTTTTAATAAGTTATGCATAGTCTTCAACGAGTCATAGGATTTTTGGGTAAGGGGTAGTGGCGATGGCAAAAATAACGACTATAGGTTACACAACGATGATCATGCTGATAGCAGGTGCTGGTTATGGAGGTGTTGATGATCATGGTGGTAGCGGATCGTGGTCATGGCAAAGACGAGTAGTCTTTTAAGAACAAATACATTTACGGGTATATATATATATATATATATATATATATATATAACTACATAAACGCCACATATAATTTGGTAACTTTTGTCACACTAACAAGTTTCCGTGTATTATATTAGCACTTAGGGGTTTACGGGACGGTTCGGTTCGGTTAGAGATTTTAACTATCCATGACGGGGAGGGTAGTTCATTTTACTTATGGAAACTGAATTGTACTAAGCGGGTAACCGAACATGCGGGTACCTGAGATGAGCGATTACCCACGGTTTGGGTCATGGTTAGACACTCTAAAAGATTAATCGAATCGCATCAGACGAACAATAACATAAATTAGAACGTAATATGTGATTGTAGTAACATTAAATAACATTGAAGAGATTAGAGGTATAGTAAAGTTATTTTGTCGCAAAAAAAATTCAAATTGTTAGTGCAAATATTACGATATTTAATCTGTACGATCTTTTTATGTTTTGGTGATGACAAACATGTGTCTTGTAATACGTAATGTAAAGCACGCTACTTACTCGTAATCACAAATCATCAATGCATACATACATCAACATCTCTCGACGTCTCAAGTCCGCATCAACACTGACGTTTGTTTGCACCCGACGTAAATCATATAAGGTATGTACAAACAAAAATTAAACTTGTAGGATGATCAAAGAAATAATTTTTTGTCTTTAAACTTTATATTTTTATAAATGTGACAAAATAATTTTTCAAAAATCAATTAGACAAATTATTTTTGAATTATAAAGAAATGTTTTATGTGATAATTATTTCAAAATTCAAATCTGGTCCTTTCCCTCAAAAAAAAAACAGGTTAGATCTTCACCAGATAATTATTTCACCACAAAAAGACAAAAACATGAGCGTCTGTCGGGACGGCCCCCATAAATACACGGCGGTCCCGGCGGCCCTCTAATATATCTAGGGGCCGCCACTTTCAGACAGGCAGTTTTCAGCTCTCATAAATAGTGGGTCACTTCTAACTATTTTTACAACCCTTTTGCACGAATTTCTTTTAGTTCTTTCTCTCTCTAGATTTCACTAAATCTCTCTAAATCTTTGATCATTCAACTTGGTTAATCTTGTTTAAATGTGATCCAAACTTTTATCATTTCCTCCTTTCCTCAAGTGCAAGAAAAGAAATTTCGTCATCGTCAAGATACGAAGTTATGTAGTCTAGTGAGTCCATTTGTAACATTTGTTACATATAGATCGAGTCCATGTCTTTCAATCTTTAGTAGTGTGTAGATCCGAATGGTGAATAAATTCGAAAGGGTTGATGGTGTGTCGGTTAGTATTTTAGTCCTCAAAATACAAGTGTGGGTGGTAGATTGGTTCTAGCTAAGATTAGGACGCGATATTTAGCTTAGTGTCAGAAAATAATGTAAGCGACGTGGTTTATGTGTTTAGGCCATAAAACATAATGTTTGTTATGTTGGGCCATAAAACATAACGGGTTTGGTTGCACCCGAAGAAGAACTCGACATCTAGCTTAGTGTCAGAAAATAATGTAAGCAACTTGTATGGTTTTCTCCGCCGAGAAAGGAGCTTGTTGACTAGTGAAGTAACTCTCGAGTTGGGTACTCGGGGAGTGGAGTAGGGCGAAGAGGAGCTTCGTGACCGAACCACTATAAATCATCGTGTCCGGTTTGCATTTTCTTTTACTTATCTCTTTATGCTTATATTTGCATTTACCGCTTTATATATGAATGATATAGATGATTGTGTGACTAGTAGTTTATATTGTTGTGATTATATTTGTGTCATGAATATTGTGTTTATGGTTATGTCATTGGACATGTTTTATTACCATATGTATAGTTATTGTATAACTAGTATTAACATCCTTAATATTGTGTCACCATTGATCGGGTATTTGATACAAAAGATTTAAAGTTTTTAATTGGAAACGTATACAACCTCCCTCTACGGTTTTCACACAAATTATAATATGTAACAAAAAAACTAATGCTATTTATTTGACGTTTATAGGTTATGATCACTTTAATCATATGTAGGGTATGTTTGGCGAAATGGGCTAGGGCTGGGGCTGGGGTTTATATTATAAGCCGAAATTGATATTTGTATTTTTTTTAAACTTGTTTGGCAAATGGGCTGGTGCTGAGGCTTATTATTGCAAAATTACTAAAAAGGACATAATTAAATAAATTTTTGGTATATGTTAGATATTTTTTATGGGTATATAAGTAATTTATGGTTCAAAAGTCTTGGGCTAAAGTTTTTAGCCCTTATTATGAGGCTTATTTTATAAACCGGTTTATTTTAAAAGCCCTTTCATAAGCTCGCGTGACGAACGAGACTTATTTTATAAGCCGACTTATTTAAAAGCCCAAGCCCCGATAAGCCCTTAAAAACCCCCAACCAAACACAGCCGTAATCCATGGGCGTTAGTTTATGCTCACATTAGGTAAGTAAAAATGTGGTATACGTTTAAAGTAGTGCAATAATCTAGTTAATACTTGTATATTTTCATGAATGGTTTATTGAAACCTACACCTATATCATACACTGTTGGGTTCGGTTAACCGCGGAATACTAAAGGTAAAAACCGAAACCGACCGTGATAAGTGGGTTTTTTCGGTTTCGGGTTTCCACGGTTTCAAATTCTTCGGTTATCGATTTTACGGTTTTGGATTAAGCGGGTCGGCTCGATTTGTCGATTTCTCGGATTTTTTGAACACCCCTAATTAGCACGAATAAAAAAGTTCAACAATGAGACAATTAGTTTCTTAGTACACACCTATATAACGGGATATTTGAAAAAGTATACATCCATTATATAGCTTAAAACTAATCTAAGTTTTATTAACAATAAATATCTATTTCAGGATTTCGTACGCCCTAAAAGTACTAGGGCCGCACGCGCTTGATAAATTCATATTTATTCAGAGCACGAAATAATGTTTAGAAATGCATTGTATGTATCAGCTTGAACAGATGAAAATTTATGAGATGTGGATAGGCGATTTTGTTGTGAAACATTGAACCTTTATATAGTTCTATGATAGTAGTATATCACATGTGAGTGCATGCAATTCTATCATGACCAATATTCATCAATTGACCATACGGCCCATACCTATGCATTTAAGTATACGGTACGTAGCATGGGTTAAAGTGGTTCCGATAAAAATAAATGTCATGGCGTGGAAAGTCTAGGTTTGATTTTTTACCTACTCGTCTTAATTTGTCCCGTAGAGGCTTCGAATTACAATCAATCATTTGCCCGAATTGCAATAAGGAGGTTGAATCTACAAGTCATATTTTCTTTGCTTGTTCGATGGTGCGAGATCTATACCGTAAGATAGCTTCATGGTGGGAGTTAAGCTACTCGGAGTTCGATTCTTATGATGATTGGTTGGATTGGTTTCAAGTTCTTAGATTGCATTCGAAACATAGAGACATGTTGGAATGGGTTTTTTATGCTATGTGGTGGCTCGTATGGAATTTTCGGAACAAGTCCTTATTTGATTCAAGAAGTCCTTCCAAAGCGATTCTTTTTGATGATTTAGTTTTGTGTTCGTTCTATTGGTGTAGATTTAGATGCAAGGCTAGATTTAGTTGGGTTGAGTGGTTGAAAAATCCGAATCTTACTTTGTAATCTTTTCTAGCTTCTTGCTAGTTGTTTTTCTAATAAATTCGCCTTTCAAAAAAAAAGAAGTATACGGTATGTATGAATAAATATCTCGTACCTACGCATGTACATATCGTGATCTGCTTAGTTTAATTTACGAGTTTGGCTATTTGTAGTGTTATATATAGTTAATAAGACGTAGCTAGCTGCAAGGAGACCTTGCGCTAGTCACCACATATATGTTTTGACTACGACATTAATATATTACACATTGAGTGAAAAATCCACTGTCGTTTTGACAGTGGGCCACATTGCTACAGTAACGGGCTCTCATTTTGAGTCAGCCCGATTTTGGTTTTTTTTTTTTTTTTTTAATTTGTATGCACAAAGTAGGAGGGAAAAAAATATTACAAAAGTTCCAATTTATTCAGATAAAAAAAATACCCGCGGAAACATCTTCGATACCTAATAACTTTAAAATAATCGATATGGTCACAAATGTACAACCCATTATATTAAAAAAAAACCCATATAGCAAAAAAAAAAAAAACAACACTGTAAACATGAGGCCCAACACATAAGCCATATAAAAAAAAATTATTACTAATATACACATTTGTCGACAAACTAGCCTAAAATTCGCATAAAATGTGGCCTAAAATCTGGCCCAAAGTAAAAAAAAAAAAAACTAGCCCAAAATTAGCATGAAATCTGGCTCAAAGTAAAAAAAATATATTAAACATTGAGTGACAAATCCACTGTCGTTTTGACAGTGGGCCACATTGCTACAGTAACGGGCTCTCATTTTGGGCCAGCCCGATTTTAGTTTTTTTTAAATCTGTATGCACAAAGTAGGAGGAAAAAAAATATTACAAAAGTTCCGATTTATACAGATAAAAAAAATACCCGCGAAAACATCTTCGATACCTAATATCTTTAAAATAATCGATATGGTCACAAACGTACAACTCATTATATTAAAAAAAAAACCTATATAGCAAAAAAAAAAACAACACTTTAAACATGAGGCCCAACACATAAGCCATATAAAAAAAATTATTATTAATATACACATTTGTCGATAAACTAGCCTAAAATTCGCATAAAATGTGGCCCAAAGTAAAAAAAAAAAATTAGCCCAAAATAGCCTAAAATCTGGCCAAAAGTAATATATTACACATTGAGTGACAAATCCACTGTCGTTTTGACAGTGGGCCACATTGCTACAGTTCGGGCTTCCATTTTGGGCCAGCCCGATTTTGGTTTTTTTTTTAAAATTATTTTGTTTTTTTTAATTTGTATGCACAAAGTAAGAGGAAATTTTTTTTACAAAAGTTCCGATTTATTCAGATAAAAAAATACCCGCGGAAACATCTTCGATACCTAATAACTTTAAAATAATCGATATGGTCACAAACGTACAACCCATTATATTATAAAAAAAACCCATATAGCAAAAAAAAACACCACTTTAAACATGAGGCCCAACACATAAGCATATAAAAAAAATTATTACTAATATACATATTTGTCGACAAACTAGCCTAAAATTAAAATCAGGCCCAAAGTAAAAAAAAAACTAGTCCAAAATTAGCCTGAAATCTGGCCCAAAGTAAAAAAAAAACAAAACGGTCCCTCAACTTTTAACTATTTACGATTTTCTTACACAAAAAATCCCGTAAAAAAATTAACAAAAAAACACATCAAGTTTTTATTGTTCACAAATTTTTTACATTCATCGGCCCAAAAAAAAGATATCGAATCGTCCCAAAAAAAGAAAATATTCGGGAAAAAATTAGCCCGTCCCAACGCAAATTTTTTTTCTCCGAATCATACAAAAAAAGAAAATATTAAAAATTAGCCCCGCCATAATGCATCGCAAAAAAAAAAACACCCGAAACGTAAAAAAAATAATTATTCGGGAAAAAATTAGCCCCGCCGCAACGCGTGAGTTCTTTTGCTTGTTAATACTATGATCACCAATTCACCATACAATATTAGATTGTAAAGATGTAGTTCTACGAAAATACTTATTTTTTTCTACGAAAATACTTATTACTGAACATATATAGTTTTTAAAGGGTCTCTAATCCGACCCGGAAATTCCAATGTAACTAGCATGCTCATCTGGACACCCCTACATATATGTCTTATGCATTTCTAACAAGTTATCTGACTTTTTTTGAACAGATTTTTTAGTTTTTTTTTAACAGAAACAAGTTATCTGACTAGTATAGTTTTTTTACGGACATTGCTTCTTATCTTTAAATGGATATCAATTAGATTGAGAGTGTTGGTGCAACATTGACTATAATCTCTTTTATGTTTTAACGACGACAAATAAACGTTCACAAAACGTAAAATCACAAACGGTAGCCTAAATCCGCAAAATCGGATTTCACAGTCAGGCGTGACGGGCACGCGTCAGTGCGTGGCTAGCGCGCCACAGGCGAAGTCCGTTTTACGGATTTAGCAATTGTCGGCTTTTCTCCTACCCGACACATGTTAAAACTTCAATAAAGGCATGTACATGATATTTGAGCATTTGGGAACACTCCAAATAAGGTTTAGACTTAAAGAGGAGCAAAAACGAATCCTCCCGTTTTTCTACAAAACGCCAATTCAAATCTTTTATCAAACGTCTAGCCAAGGCCGAAACTTCTTTCTAAATCTAGTATGATCATGTTTTCAACATATCAACAAACGAAAGTATTCATTTGACCTTAATCCGGATTTACGTTGTTCTTAATCACGTAACGGGTTTTACTTTCTTATTGGTCAAACTAAATCAAAGGTCACTTTGCGTAAACGCATCCTTTCCCGTTATGTGATATGCTTTACTCAAGATGCAAATCACTTAGCTTATTTGCAACAAGATGATTTGTGATCAAATCTGTAACACCCCCAAATAGGGTCGCAGTGGAATAATGAGTCCGGGAACGTTACTTCATAGATCAATAGCACAAGATATGAGAACGACCTCTAAAAGAGTCATTTAAAATACGATACATTTGATTTATTGAAATTGTTTAATACAAAGCGCAACGGCTTAAATTGTTCAACATTTGATAATAAAGATTTTAGATCATAACAATTATCCCAAGATGTAATGACTCAAAATCTTTAATGCATGACCCCCAAAAGACTATCCCCAATGTATCCTTAGCACCTCGTGCCTCATTGACCTAAGAAAACATGCTTTAAAACGTCAACATAAAGTTGGTGAATTCATAGGTTTATGTAAATATAATGTAGGACCGCAAGATTTCCAAGTGTATGATAATGCAACAGATGCAAACATCACAAAGTGTAATTACGTTTCCCTAAGCTCATGACACTGAAGCTCGACATGTATGAATTGCAATATAAATTGCCAACATTGCCCTTGATGATGTTCTAACCCGCAACATCCCAAATCCGACATGGTATACGTCCGTTGTCTGGCAAACCGGCACAGTGAGTGCTACTCACCTGAACGGGGATGTCAATCCCAAATAGATCTATTTATAACATTCGCGCTCACACAAAGTAATTGACAGTTCATGATAATAGGCACAGTGGGTTATCGCTACTTAGGCAAACACGTAATCATGATAAAATGTACACTTGCGTCCAATTTGTAAAACAATGCATGTTTCTCACCCCAAAAGTTGTAAATCATTGATATAGTAAAACATGGGGCTATGAACTCACCTTAGTGAATAAACTGATGTATATGAATCAAGTGAATGGAAACGTCACGGATAAGACCGAATGCAACCTAATTAAATATAGGTCGTATGAGTACAATGTACTTAATAATACTACATCACAAGTTATATAGTTACACCACCACCTAATAGTTTTTGTTTAGTTTTAAATGTCAAAACAATGTTTAAACCGTACTTTATTGAATAAATGTGTTTGTATTTGTATCTGTAAAATAAAGTGTGGTTTTCGTCTTATAATTGATTGTTTGTTAATAATACATGTTTTAATATTATTATTGATTATATAATAATATTATATAATTGGTTTAATTGTTTTTATAAAATAGTGCACAAAAGTAAAAATAGTGCATATGGTTTTATAAACCTTATATCTTTATCGTTTAAACTCCGTTTTTCACGTTATTTATATCCATGGCTCCGTATTAAGAAAATATATCAAAATATAGTATTTATAATATTTATGCCCCTGATGAATAGTACTTTTAATTGTTTTTATAAAACTATATAAAACTACTTTTATATAATTAATCGTCGTAACCTTCCAAAAGTCACAACTTACTCATATTTAAAGTGTTTCGCTTGTTCTTTATATGTATGAATTCGTATTTGAAAAGTCTAATCAAATTTTATATTTATAATATGGTTTGGTACTGTTATGAACAGTAACAGTAAGTGAAAGTTTATAAAAATACTTTTTATAACTTTAATTATTGAAATCGTATTTTAATTGTATTTCGTTCGTTTTAATTCGGTTTTTAGTGATTCCCATGTCTACGTTTTTGTATTAAGAGAATCTATCAGAATATTATATTTATAATGTTTAATTCACTGATGAACAGTAATTTTTACTATTCATAATATTTTATAAAACTATTTTTATGTAATTAATTGTATATAACTTGCAAAATGCTTAACTTGTTCATTTTAATTTTGTTTTTCGAGTTTCTTACGTCCTTGGATTCCTTATGAAGAGCATTATAACTATAAAATATTTATTTTAATATCTCAGATCTGTAACAGTAAGTATTTATACAAAATAACTTTTATAAAAACACTTTTATACGTTTAATTATTGTAAACTTAAAAATGTCATATCTTCTTCGTTATTGCTCAGTTTTTCAAGTTTTTTACATGCTTACGATCCTTGTGATAAGTAATAATTAAATAAAATGTAAAATATATGTGTTTACACACGAATTCAAACAGTAGGCATCAAAACAGTTTGTGTGTTTATGTTTTCTAAAACAAGTTTTATACTTCTATTTATTAAGAGCTTTTGTACAATTCTTTTACTAAGTTTTCTACCATATATCTTACCTAAATTAAGTCCCTTAAAAGTCCATAACACTTGTCCAAATGAAATCCATGTCCTCATGATATATTTATACATAAACTTGTAATTATCTTTCAATACAAAATAATTCACAAACTAAACTCATAAATCAACTAGTACTTATATTAAGTGTGTACTTCCATTTCATGTATTATTTCATCATTATACGTATAAAATTCGAACCTATACGTGTCTTGTAATATCTCATAAATCATCAAATTAAACCTAGGTGGTGTTTAAAATATATAACAAGCATATAAAGTAAGAAATATAAATAAATGATAGACCTTATAGAAGTGTAGAGGATTATTGAACACAAGCTTATACTTAAGCTTGAACCCAATAGAGTAAATCCAAGATTAAAACCCTAATGAAACCCTAATTTTTTTTCTTGCTTCAAACCCTTGCTTAATCACAAACCCAAGCTTTCAAATCAACCCCAACCACCTTAGATATACTTAGAATAAATGCTTGAACACTTGGAATACTTATAGAATAAATTTTATGTGAAACTCTAGCTTAATATTATTGAGCCGTGGGTTTAGATGGTAGAAATGGAGAGCATTTGCTTGAAATTTGATTAATGAGTGTATGTATGTGTTTATCTTTCTTAGTTTCTACCTTATATAACAAGGGTTAGGTTTAGTAACCTTAAACTAACCATGGCGAGTTAGTTGGTTAATGGTACACTTTGTAAGAGATTGTACACACTTCTCCTCCTTTCTATGAAGATGGACGCCCAAGATGAGATCTAGGGTACAATTGATGTGCCAATCTTTAGAAACTTGTGATGAAAGTACTAGTTGTGGGGTTTAAGAAAGTATACAAGTGAGTTTTGATTTAATTATCAAGTATATGTGTATGTATCCGGCCTAAGTGGTTAATAAGTGATAAAGTGAGTTAATTTTTATGTATTGGGTATAATTGTGAGTATTTGTTTGAGTATAGATGGGTATTGGTGTTTTCGGGTATGCCTAAATGTAATTTATTGTGAAACGTAAGCGTTTTACGTAACCAATAAAACTAAAATATGAAAAGTTATAAATTATACTCTTAATAATTGTATAACACTTGCTTGACGTAAAATTTTATTTGTTTGGTGTCTGTTTACGTTGAATGATGATTTTTTTTAGTTTACGCGATTTAACTATACGATAATAATTAAAAGTAAACGCGCAAAAGCCTAAAAATAAATAGTGATAATAATTGAGTCAGGAAATGACCTAAAAATGAGAAATGTTACAGTCTCCACCCGTTAGAAGAGCCTTGTCCTTAAGGCTTAAGTTGCAACACTTGATGAAGGTACGAGTTTAGTGAAGAGATACGGATACTTCTTTTGAAATTGGTCTTCGCGTTCCCATGTGAACTCAGGACCTCTCCTTGAGTTCCATCGAACCTTTACAATTGGGATACGGCTTTGTTTCAACAGTTTGACCTCTCGATCCATGATCTTCACGGGTTCTTTCACAAAACGAAGCTTGTCATTCACATGGAGTCCTTCTAACGGAACGGCTAATGGTTCGTCAGAATAACATTTCTTCAGGTTGGATACATGAAATGTATTGTGAACTCTGCTCAACTCTTGAGGAAGCTCAAGCTTGTAAGCAACGGATCCAACCTTTTCCAGCACCTTGAAAGGTCCAACATATCTAGGGTTTAACTTCCCCCGTTTGCCAAAACGTACGACCCCTTTCCAAGGTGAAACTTTGAGCATAACTCTATCCCCAACTTGGAACTCCATCGGCTTACGCTTTAAGTCGGCGTAACTCTTTTGTCGGTCACGAGCGGCTTGCATTCTCTGCTTGATCTGAATGACCTTCTCAGTTGTCTCTTGGACCATTTCTGGACCGGTGAGTTGAACTTGTCCGACCTCGGCCCAACAAACAGGTGAACGACACTTTCGACCGTAAAGTGCCTCGAAAGGTGCAGCCTTGATGCTAGCGTGATAACTGTTGTTGTAAGAAAACTCAACTAGTGGCAAATGTCTAACCCAACCATTTCCAAAGTCGATCACACAAGCACGTAGCATATCCTCGAGAGTTTGGATAGTTCTCTCGCTTTGTCCCTAATCCTAATTAACTAATTTAAAAGAAAAGGCTAAGGAAATTCTAAACCGAGGGTGATTAAAGCTAAAAAAACGAAGAAAACGAGAACGGGGATCAAATCCCGTTCTTTAAAAAGTGAAATTATAAAATATAATCCCTACGAAAGTAAATTTATTTTTAATAGATCCTAAATGACTAAAGAAAATTTTCAAAAAAAGAAAATTATTATTTTTCTATTTTTATGACATTTTAAAGTTTTTAACAAAGAAAAATTATTAAAAATACAAAACTAACTCTAATTTTTTTTGGAAAATAAATACGAAAAGTGCAAAATGAAAAGTCTGATTTATTAAAAATAAACCCTAAAAATAAGCTGGAATGATAAGTCCTAATAAGCTAGAATTAAGCTATGGCTTTAATTATAAAAAGGAAATGAAAAAGTGTATATAGGATTAATGTAGGGCTATCATAACAGATAGCCCTGGTCTGGTGCGATGGTTTGTATGTGTAGGAGTTGGGACGTTTGTGTGTAAAGCAAGAGGTCATGGGTTCGAATCCATGGCCTCTTGTTTTTTTTTTTGTAAATTTTAAAAAAACAAAGTTGTAAAACTACTGAAAATGAATAACTTTTGTAAAAACAACTTTTTTGAAAACTAAGAAATAAGCTAGAAAAGATCTTATAAAACATACAGAACACTTAACTATATTTTAGACTTTTTCCAAAACTTAAGAGGCTTAAAAAAACTGAAATAAGCTAAAACTATGGCTTAATAAGCTATAAGCAATCTATGACTACCCTAATAAGCTAGAAATAAGCAAAGAACTAAAAGCCATAAGCTCAGAAATCAAATAAGCATTTAATCTAAAATTACAAACCAAATAGTCTAAACTAGTAACTTTGAGCTTATTTTTAAGCACTCTAATGGAACCTTATGAAAATCTAGTTTAAACTACCTTAAAGCTCAGCTAATAAGCTACTTAAAACCACAGGCAAAATACATTTTGAAATTCATTTAAGCACTGAAAAAGCTAATGAAAAAAAAACTAATTGTTCTATTTTAACTATGTTTTTGGTTTTTTATGAAATGACAAAATAAGCTAAGCTTAACCTTAATAAGCTATGAATAACTAGAAATTAACATAACAAGCTAGTAAAAACAGAAATCAAGCAAAAACTACAAGCAATAAGCTAAAAATCCTAAATAAGCAGTTTAGTCTAAACAGTTAACCAAACAGTCTTTAAGCCAACTTTAAGCTTAATTTTCGACATTCAAATGGAACCTTATAGATTTCTGGCTTATTCTATCTTAAAGACTACCTTACAAAGTTCATAAAACAGCTTTTGAAATACAGTTTGAAAATCAAATGAACAAGTAAAAAAAACTAAATGAAAAATGCTTAAAGACTCAGTAGGAGCTAAGTGAACTTTTGGTTTTCAAAAGACAAATTGTTGATTTTAAAGCTAAAAACAGATATCAAAATAAGCTAATTATTTAAAAATAAGTTCAAACAGATGAAAATTAACCTACAAACTACTTGTGAACCAAATTTGAAATTCTAAAAACTATTTTTGCTTGATAAAAATTGATCTTGAAAAAGGCTGTTTGTCAATGTATGCTGCTGATGCAGTTTGCACACAAGATGACCAAAACTCAATTTAACAATATGCATGCTTAAAAACTTTGATTACTACACTTATAGATCCACAAACTAAGATTAAAGAGAACAAAACCAACAGCTGAAATAAACTAGAGCTCCAACTACTAATCTACTAGAACTTGAAACAGATTCTAATAACTACTTATTAATTTGATTAAAAATAGTTTAGAACCATCAAGGACCTTAACACTTGGATTCATGAACTCAACAATGAAATTTAAAGTTGTTTTAAAAGGCCAAAAGGCTATGGGCAGTACTAACTTAGGTTAGTACTGCCATAAGCCAAACACCCCTTTAAATTCTTTATTCCTATTTTTAGCTTATGAAATTGAAAGTTAAGGTACAAAATGCAAATACCAGATATCAACAAGATTTAAATAGACCTATTAAGCAAATTTAAGCAAACAATTAAGCCAGAAAATTAAAACTACAAATTGTGCTAATATTTTTGGATTTTTGACAGATTTATATCAGATAAGAGTAAATTAAGAATTTAAACCAACAATCAAACATAATAAGCACAAAACTACTACTATGAACATTAATAAGCTAGATTAAGCAGAAATAAACTAACAATAAGCAGGCAATAAGCAAATTTAAGCTAAGTAAAACAGATTAACTAGGAAATGAAATGACAGATTAGTAAATAGGAAAATGTAAAAGGAAAAGTACCTCACACCTCAGCTAAACAGAGGTGTTTGCTCTTATTAGAGCTTAAATCAATAGCTTAATCTTATAGCTTAAGCTTATTATCAAAACCTATACCAATCCTAACTCCTGACCTTCAAGAACTATTACCTACTTGAATTCTATAAGCTGCCATCCAATTCCATTAGAATTCAAGTATATGATGAGATTTTAGTAGCTTAAGAGTAGTATGAGCTTATGAAACAGTTTATAAGAGCTTTTGAAATATAAGAGCACATTAATTAAAAATAGACTTTGTAAAATAAACTAAGATTTTATTGATTAAAAAGCTGAGTACAATACTTGAAATTGAGATTACAAAGACTGAAAACAGAATTGAAATTACATTAAAATAAAAATTACATAAGCTGAATTTAAAAGCTACTAAAAACTACTACTATATATCTTTTTGCTTTGAGTAAGGAAGGCTCTATTTATAGGAAAAGGGAGAAGCTTCTAGGTCCTGAAGTTGGTTAAACGCTCCTCTTGATCTTGATCGTCCATTCTTTCCAATCATTGGATACCCTCTTGTAACCGTTAGATCAAAATGAGATCACACGGATTGCCAAGCTGGCAATCCAATGATTGTGTAGTGATTGTGTTTCTTTTGGCTTGATTTTAGTGCAAATTCCCACTTCTAGATGTGTTTCTTTTGAGTCCACGTGTGATTCCTTGAGATGTCTTAGCCAATCAAAGCTCTTGAATGACGTTTTACTCTGCCAGCGTGGAGCTTGGTATTTAGAATCTTGAGGCCACGTCATTAATTGAGAGGAAGTGGGTATTTACCCTTTTGATTAAGCTTCGAGGTGAAATTGGGGACGAAGGGTGTACAGTAACACCTTCGCGCCTTTTTCTTTTGTTTTAACCGTTTGACTTTGTTTGACTAGGGGGTAAAGGGCTTTTGTCTTTGGGCCATGGGTTTATTATAAAAGGTTTTGGGTCGGTGTAATTGGTTTTGGGTTATAGTTAAGAAGATAATGACCGTTAGCCTTTTATATTAAAAGGACTAACGACGTTAATGATTTAGGACCATTTATGAAACAAGGGTTTAATAAGGAGGGCTATTTTGTCATTTAAGGGGTTTGTCCTTATGTGTGTTGACCAAGGGTTGACTTTGTTGACCTTTGCTAGAAACTCCCGACTCTTGTACACTCTATCCGTTCTCGTGTTTGTCCAGTTTTGGCCGTTTTCTAGTGATTTTTGCATTATCCGTACATACACATCACAAATGACAAAACAAGCAATATACAAACATAATTTGCACAATGTGATCATTTTAGGGTCATTTTT
>BQNB010036926.1:2224-49795 GCA_026074375.1 Tanacetum coccineum | reverse complement strand
TTTGTAATTTTCTAGCTTCTTGCTAGTGTTTCTTTTTTGTCTAATAAAAGTTGTCGTTCAAAAAAAAAACAAATATGAGTAGTGTTAGCATCTTTACTGATATTTAGCTGTGATTTCGTTTTAAGCTTGGTTTAGAGCAAGTGAAAAGTCGGGGACGATGAATTTATCCTTTTTGGGGCATTCTCGGATCGAAATGCATCTTGTTCTATGATCCCTAATAGTTATGGAAATAACGAAAGTCGAAATATTCAAAGTTTGCTCTAAAAAAAATTAAATATGGAATCGGGGTGTTTTATAACTTGTGATTTCTAAACTCTCTACACAAAAGTCTTTGCTACTTTTCAAAGATTTAGTTTGGGGAAGTTTTGAGGTATTTAGTTTTAAAGCATATAATACTGCGTGAGGACACACAATTGCTTAGATTGGGGAATTTTGATATGTGTGAAAACACATATATGTTTTATATCAAAATGACACATAAAAGACAAAATTGTGCTTAAAATGCTTGTATATTGCTTGTTTTGTCTTTGTCATTGTGTAGGTACGGATAATGCAAATATCGCAAGAAAATGGTCAAAGCCGGACAAACACGGACACGGGAAAGGAAAGAGTGTACAAAATCCGGGGATTTGACAGCAAGAAAGGATAAAAGTCAGCTCAAAGTCAACTCATAGTCAACATTGGTCAACTACCAGGAGACAAAAGCTTTCAAAATTCCCAAAATGCCCTTAATGTTAAATCAAAATTCATAAAAAAAACCCCTAAAACCCAAACACCGTTATCTTTTTATTAATAAAAGATAACGGCCGTTAAAACCAAATCCTTATAACCTGTTAACCTTACCAAGCCCAAAACCATAACCCTTGGCCTAATCCTTTTTTAATAAGCCCGAAGTCAAACACATTTTACCCGGGTCAAAGAAAAATCAAACGCACCCTTTTATAACGCGGGAAATGTTGTTACTGTTTATCTTCTTCTCTGTTTAACCTCACATCAAATCAAGGGGTAAATCAAAATTGACAGCGTGGATGAATAATTCAAGTGCCAAGCAGTGATGTGGCAGAGTTTTACATCATGAGAGTCTCTCATTGGTTGAAACTCAAAAGGTCTGACACGCGTGTCTGACAAGAAACACACCAATCATTGGATTTTTGCACTAAAATGAGTGCAAAAGAAGCACACAAGGTCTGACACACCGAATGCCACGTTGGCAATCCGTGTGCTCACTCATTTAATCCAACGACTCAAATCAAGGATCCAATGATGAGCAAATATTTAAGGGACAAGATCAAATGCGGGCAAGAGACCTAGAAGCATCCTCTGAAGGCTATAAATAAAGCTCCTCACTCACACGCAACTTATCTTCTTTTCTGCATTTTTTTAAGTTAGTAGCTTTTGTAATCTCTTTAGAAATGTAATTTTCTTATTAAAGCTTTTGTAATTTCAATTTCAAGTTTTGTAATCAGTCTCAAATCAATGAAATATTAGTCCACTTTATTAAATCTGTTTTTGCTTAATAAGTTCTTAAATTTTTTAAAAGCTCTTAGATCTCAAATGTTGTTGTCTACTGTTACGTAATCTCTCATAAGCTCATCAATAGCTCTTCTCAAGTCTCTAAGCTTGGAATTGAGCTTAACTAATCATTAATCTACTCAAACCTTTAAAATCAGTTTAAACCTATGCTTAATTCGGATCTGAGTTGCTTGGATGATAAGCTTAACCTGGAAGAGCTTATGGGACTTAACTAGCTTATCCTTGTGATAAGCTAGAGCTTGTAGATAGCTCACTTGAGCATATTAAGCCTTTTTTGTGCTAAGGCAATTGTAATTTTCTCTTTCATTCAATTTTTAGCTTATTTTCATTCAGCTTATTCTAGTGCTTATTTTTAGCTTAATTATAGCTTTGTTCTAATATAGCTTATTAGTTAATCATCGTAATCTGTTTTTAGTTTATATCACTTAAATCTTAGGTTTCATTAATTCTGCCTTTAAAACTCATAAAAAAATATAGCATAACCTTGGAGCTTATTAATTCTGCTTAATCAATTGTTTAAACATGTTCATTAGGCTCATTATAAGCTGATTACCATCTGGTATTTCTAGTTTGAGCTTAATTTCTAAGTTTCATAAGCCAAATATGGACTTGAGTAAAAATAAAGGGGTGTTTGGCACAGCAGTACTAACTGAGAGTTAGTACTGCTTGTGACTCTCTTGTTTCTCAAAACTGAATTTAATGATCATTTGAGGCTTATATGTTTGAATCCTAGTTAGTTTGTTAAGTGTAATCAAGTTTTCATTAGATTTTTAGTTTATATTTTAAATCTGTTAGTATAATTTTAGTCTAGCCTGCATTTTCAGTGTAATTGCTTTCTAGTTGCTCACATTGTCCAAATTGCACTTAGTATGTTGTTTTGAATGTAGTGTCATAGCCTGCACTTAGTAGTTTTGTGTTTTATTTACCAATTGCATCAGCAGATAATATTGCAAACAGCCATTTTCAACATCAATTTTCAGTAGGTAATTTTAGTTCTTAGGTCTTAATTTTTGGAATACAAGTAGATCTAGGGTTATAGTTAATCTATTTCAATTTTGTTTGCATTAAAAAGCTCATTTGATAATTTGATTTTAAGCTCAAAAGTAGCTGTTGTCCTTTCAAATCAAAAAGAAAATTCAGCAAGTGCTGAGTTTTCTATCTGTTTTTCAAGCACCTTTTTCTTTAAGCTATTGATTTTCAAATTTCTTTTCAAAAGTATTTTTTAGTAGCTAGTAGGTCAAAGTTTAATCTTCTATAAGCCATTTTGTCTTAAGTCCTTATTAGCTAGTTTAAATTTAAGCCTTAAAGTAGTTTAAGGTCTGTTTGGTTTATAGTTTAATTTTAAGTGCTTAATCTACTTATTTCCTTTCTTTTTGCTTATTTTCTTGTTTAAACCAGCTTATTAGGTTTAATATAGTTTTCTTATAGTTTGCTTTCCTAGCTTTTAGCTTATTGTTAGCTTTTTAAGTTGTTAATCTTAGACAAAAAGCCAAAAAGTAAAAAAATAGCTTTAAGAGTTTTTCTGTCTTTTAAGCCAGTTTTTTAGCTTATCTAGGGCATTTCAAAAATAATTGCTTTTAGTAAAAGTGTTTATTTTTAGCTTGTCTACAACTTTGTCTTTTAAAGTTTTTCTAAAAAAAAGGGAAGATGGAAATCGGGGGTGAGCAAGGCTCGAACCCCCGACCTCAACACTCTCACCTTTTATAAAAGCCTCACAACACACACTCACTACCAACGTGTCCTGGGGTCTTTTTCGTTATAGGCTCACAAGATTTATTATTTGTATACGTTTTTGTTTTTTAGTTAATAAGCTGTTTTAGCTTATTACACAGCTTATTCAATAAGTTGTGTTTACAAGCTTATTTTTCCTAGATTCCTATCTGTCCAAACTATTTTTCGTAATTTTTCTAGGATTTTTATAATTAGTTTAATATTTTTAAACATTTATTTTTATTAAAAACTTTAAAAAATCATAAAAAATAGAAAAATAATCAAAAAAATATAATTCTTTTTTTAGAAAATTTTCTTTATTCATATAGTTCCTAGGAAAAATAGTTTTACTTACGTAGGGTTAAAATTGCAAAATTTCAATTTTTAACGAACGGGATTCGTTTCCGTTCACGTTTTTCGTGTTTTTAAGCTCATTTCAATTCCGTTTTTGTTCTAGTTTTTTTTTAACTATTTTTTGGGTCTATTAGTGTCTATTTAAAAGAAATTTTCATTTTAGGTTTGATTTTGAAAATTTAGGGTTTTTAATTACCATTAAGAGTTCCCGTTTTGCGTTTTTAGTTAGAGTATAATTTCCCGTTATTTGTTTTCGAGCTTAATTACCTAAATGGGTTGTTAGTCAAGTTCTTCACCCACGTTTTCATATACATATTGCAACCAAAACGTAAACCGGTTACTAAACAAAACTCTTGGCGTCTAAAGTGAATCCGTTTACCTAATACGAGAAATGAGAGCTCGTTTGCTTTGCCATCGACCATACAAGTAAGTAGGGTATGAATCAAAAGTTGGCTATTCTTTTTTAGGCCAACACCGAGCCAATGTCCAAAACATGTTTTCTCGAATATTTCAACTTGGGTAGGAGTAAGAGCTTCACGTATCTCCTTAACAACCTCAATTTTGGCCTTAATCGTTACAGTCGATGGCTGCAAAAGAAAAGAAGTGTTAGCAATCATTGTTCATAACAAGTTCATATAATTCACTAACAAGTTCATCATATCCTCACAAAAAAGAGGGAATACCAAACCAGTTAGATAAACAAACTATATATCACGATTATAACATATATATATATGTATAACTTTCCTAACTCGCTCTAAACAACCTTTACCCATCTGATCTAAGACGGAGAACTGATCTAAAGCACGCTCTACAGAAACTTACCCACTGAATCTAAAGCTCTTACGGACCAGCCATCGGGGCTGATCTAAAGCAAGACCGGACTTTCAAAAATGCGTCTATACATACAGTTTCTGATTTTAAGTCATGTGACTGGAACTTCAAGAAATAGGGAAAAATATTCAAAAATAAAGAAAGTGATATCTAGAAGATGGTTCATATCAGCTTGTAGTACATTGCACAGTTAAGCTATATCACAACTTCAATTCTATCGTTCCTGTGTGGTGTAGTGAGTACTTAGGCGTGTCAAGTGACCAACAAGTGTACTACTTAATTTAACTATGTCTATACAAACCCATCGAATCTGAACCACGACATACCAAAAACTAACAATCTGAATCAATATACCATCATTCCAAACTCGCCTAATCAAACTGAACCTAAAGTGCGTGTTACTTGACAATGAAAATAATACAACAGTTCTTATCATCTTATGAGTCCCAAACAAATTACTGTATCGAAAACCCCCAATTCGAAAAAACCCAATTAAAAAAAACCCAATTAAAAAAAACCCTAATTCTAAAAAACAACAATTCGAAATAAATGACTAATTCAACACATAATTAACATGAATTAGTATGAATAAAACGTACCGCGGCTTCTTCTTTATCCATGATTTGTTGAAAATTGCAAAACCTTTTACAACCTCTAAATTCGCACGATTTGTTGCGGGGTTGTGCGTGAGTTTTTTAGGAACAAAGATCGCAGGTTGGTTTTTGTTGGGTTTTTTGCGAACAAAGTATCGCAGGTTTGTGGGGTTTGGTTTTTTGCGAACAAAAAAAACAACCCTTTCAAACTCTTATAAAAAATATATCTTTGCGATATTTTTAATAAATATCGAAATTTTTTGATATTTGTTAAAAAAATCGCAAAATGTCGATATTTTTATAATATCGAAAATTTTCGATTTTGTTAGGATTTATCACAAAATTTTATGAATGTTTGCGATTTTTTTAGAAAATATCGAAAATTTTCGATTTTTTTCTCAATTTCGCAAAACTGTAAAAAGTTGCGATGGGTATTATGGATTTTTATAAATTTTTTTGGGTATTTTGTGAAGTGGGGTTGAAAAATTAGGCATTTTTGTGATTATCCCCTTTGAAAATCCCATAATAATACACACAAAACCGGCCTGTAAACTCCTTAAACATCGAATTAGATATCATATTTCTGATATATAAAAGATTAATTAATGGACGTGAGGTCTGTAGTTGAAGCTGCTGATGCACCTGTTTATCAGGTCGAGAGCCTTTGCATGCGTTGTGGTGAGAATGTATGTCACTATCCTGCTATTTATTAATTTTTGTCATCTTTTTAAACATATCTATCAATATAAACTATTGACAATTTTGTGACAGGGTATTAACAAGATTTTTTGTTTGACTTTGTTCAATTTTAGAAAGGTAAACTTTTTCTTAAGTCATTAATTAGTCGTACTTCATCTAAAATTGTTATATTCTTCTGAGTCAAGTATAAGAGCCCCAGGTGTAGTAACACCATAACACCATTTTTTGATTGTCACGTCAGCGCCACATCAGCATAACACCAACACCAACACCAAATATAAACAGTTAAAGCAGTTTATATTTAGAGTACAACTATTTAATGGATGTTTTGAAATGTCCTAATTAAATATTAGAGATCGCAAATCACTTCCTATAACATGTTGAATGTTTGGTATCCATTTTGAAAAGAAGGAGGTCCGGTTCGTAATACTGGATAAAGTATAGGGTCATGTTCGTTTAATTAGAAGAGCAATCTGTAACCTTCCTGCTTGTTCTAGATGATTAAACACTTTTGAAAATCCCATAATAATACACACAAAACCGGCCTGTAAACTCCTTAAACATCGAATTAGATATCATATTTCTGATATATAAAAGATTAATTAATGGACGTGAGGTCTGTTGTTGAAGCTGCTGATGCACCTGTTTATCAGGTTGAGAGCCTTTGCATGCGTTGTGGTGAGAATGTATGTCACTATCCTGCTATTTATTAATTTTTGTCATCTTTTTAAACATATCTATCAAATAACTATTAAATTTTGTGACAGGGTATAACAAGATTTTTGTTGACTTTGATTCCACACTTTAGAAAGGTAAACTTTTTCTTAAGTCATTAATTAGTCGTACTTCATCTAAAATTGTTATATTCTTCTGAGTCAAGTATAAGTATGTTAAGCTCTATAGGAATAATGTTTACAATACTCCTTACAAATTCACCCAAATTAATATAATGACTAAACATTGACAAATGAAAAACATATTGGTATTTGCGGAAGGAAATACTTTCTTCACATCTTTCCGCTTAAATGCCATGTATTAAACTCCAGTCCTAAAGAATATATATAATGATGGTTACTGGGCACACAAATACATCTATTAGGGATTCATTTATAACCAAATCCTGCATAGAATACATGCTGGATTTACGAAACGGCCCTTTAAACTATTGACAAGACAAAAATGCCTTTAATGTGGTAGCGTATTATGGATTAAACTGTTCTCTTTTCAAGAAACGGAAAAAAGGACCTTACGTCACAGGATTAGTACTTGGCCGGATTGGTATAAATGAAGCCTTATGGATTAAAACTCTTTTCTTTTCCAGATACGAAAATAAGGGACCTTATGTCACCAGGACATGTACTTGGCCTGATTCGTATAAATGACGCCTTATAAAATACCTTCGTAGCGTATAAGTTTGCTTCCATATAGTGGTAGCCTTATTGAGAGAGGTTGAATAATTGAGTGCGTTATCCATGTAATATTGTGAGAGTATCCAATAGCATTGTCACGTCGTGCCACATCAGCTTTTTGTACATATCTACTTCCTATAAACATACCTTTTTACTCTTATAAACTTTTCAAAGTCACCCCATTTATCACTTTATTCTTCATAAAAGGCATGTGATGCTGTGGGTGGGACCTCATACGTAAACCTCTTTTTCTCTTTTCTTATAAATCTCCATGAACTTGGTATTCCAATGGATGGTTTATGTGTTTGAATCCATGTCACCACGGAGTAGCTCCATGGAGCTCCATTGGAGATCAATGCTCTTTGTAGATGCTTTGAATTTTTTTTTTTGGTAAAGAGGATTTCCCCGGTAAAATATATTACTCCAAAAACGTTTAAGTACAACGGATGAGAGTGAAGTCCCTCATCTCGGCCCATTACATAGGCAAAAACATGCACCTATTGTGCTCGAAACCTAACCACTACATAAGAAAGACATGCCAATCTTATGAACTAAACAAAGGAAGAACACCTACTTCCTAACACGCCTATTAAGCCGGATATCAAATTGATCACAAAAGGACTGCATCTGCTTAGGTAGATCATAAACTTAAGCCTCATATCCGTCATAAAAATTCAAATCGTTTTCTTCCAGGATATGTCCTCCACCAGTCGAGGAAATATACCTAGACATTTCGTCATCGGGTAAGAGAACTTCATCATTATCAGAATCATCCTCAAAGTCTCCAATAGATGAGCTAATCTTGCTTGTCAAAGTCACATTATCCTCCACCCTTATTGGGTTCTTGTTTCCCATTTTCCTCCGCATGTTCCTTCTCTTGAGTACACGTGGGTTTCAAAACCCCACATTCTTCCTCCTCAGCCAATGTATTCAACACATCAAATGAGTTCGACATAGAAGGATACTTCCCACCACTCTTGGCATGTGAAGTAGAAGCCTTTCCCTTAGGCGTCGATGCATTAGGACCAGAATTGGAAGGAAAACCATGTGCATTAGGACCAGAAGTAGAGGCTCCACCTCGTTCGTTAACAGGTTTAGAAACGGGACGGTAGAAGCTTGGTTTTGGTTTAGTAAGCCTGATTCCACTAACTGGACGAGCTTTAGGCTGATTAAAAACAGCCTTTTTATCCTTATTCTTCCTATTAGTAACTTCAATGAACCCATCGTTTTGGCTAACCGAGGGCTGTAACGTCAACCTCCTTAACTCTTTTTGGACATTGATTAAGGGGATGTCCAAAGATTTTACAGTCAACACAATGGGGCGGCTTCCACTCATATTCCACTCGAATTATTTCCTTAGTATAACCACTCCCCTCCTCGACCGGAACAGCCATAATCACTTCATGTTTTAGTTCCGAATCCGAGTTAATTTCCACAAGCGCACGGGCAAAACTGATTCGGCCCCAAGATTCGACACACATTGAGCTTGTGAAAGCATCCAACATTATAGGTTTATTGACGAGAATTGTTTGGATTATGTTTTTGCATGGCATTTATTGACGAGACCTCTTTCTCATTAATAAAGACACAGTGCCATAACAATACCCAAAACCTAATGGTGTCTTTATTAATGAGAAAGAGGTCTCATCAATAAATAACATGCAAAGACATAATCCAAACAATTCATGCAAACGCATTTATTCATACTGAAAGCATAAATAAACTCCAAGCATCCTACGGTCTCTTCTAGCCACTTCGCTCTATCTTAGCACCATTAAGCTCACCTGAAAATGATGCTTAAAACGTCAACATAAAGTTGAGCGAGAATCATAGGTTTACGACATACAATAATATCCAAAAACTTTCAATTAGCTGCTGTAATTACCAAAACAATTCATGACAACAAATAACAACAACGGGATGTAACGTGCCCACAATACACAATCACATCAACTACATATGTGCGTTACATGGCCTCATATTAGCTCACACAGTCTTACCACCATCACACCTCGTTTTGCATATTGGGATCCACAATACCAAACATATCATATCGCAACACAACGGGACGGAACGTGCCCACGATCCAATACACATAACTACAATAAGCTTAAAAATATTTTAACACGACAACAAGCATCATTATCACCCCAAAATAACATGAGAAACAGGGGCTATGAAACTCACATTTGCTTAGCTTTCCAAAGGATTCCAACAAAAAGCTTTACAAACAACTAGCACAAATTTAAACAACAAAATAACTCGTGTTACACGCTACTAAGCCAAAAGCTTAAGCACATATAACAATCATATGATGGATGTCTAAGGTGTTTAGTTACCCTCATGGGTCACCCCGACACCATGCCCGACATTAACTAATTCGTTTACACATTATTTCAAAGTCTTACAATTTACCCGAAAACGCAAAATTTTGACCTCACTTTACCATTTTCTAAACCAAACCTACAAAGCTTTATAAATTCTACCAAAAATCACAGGTTATATACCATGAGTCTAATAACTCCATGATTTTTCCACTAATTTATTTCCTTTCTTAAGTGCCTCAAATAAAATCAAAGTTTTAACTACTCAGTTTCGGATCTGATCGCATACTAAAAAGTTTTGACCTAAAAACCTTACTTAGACTCCAAATCACAAGCTCTCCTTTGGAGGATTACTAATAGACACATTGAACTAAACTCCTGTAGAAGGGATAAGCTAAATTCGAATTTTAAGTGGGGGTTTTACACCTCGTAATCTGACCTAAATCTGACATGTATTTACTATTTTGACAACTTTTCTTACAACCAACGTTTGACTGACTTCCCGACCTCAAAAAACTTCAAGGTCAGATGTTCTGGAAACTAGACTCTCTGAGCTACATCATAGACACCAGAAACTTGACAAAAGCTATTACCATCATTGAGATATCAGCCAAACAACACAGCCCTAAATTCTGTCCCAATCTAAATCAAATTCTAACGCGAATTAAGTCTAACCAATTACACCCATAAGCTTCTAATTAAACCCTAATCATTGAAATATGATTAAACATCATTAATTTACTGGTTTTACAAAACTCTAATTCTATCATAATAATTATTACATGAATTAATGATTAATAACTACCAAGGATTAATTAAAACTTACCTTAGAGCTTGATTTCTTCACAAAAGCAAAAACCCTAATTTTTTTTCTCCACTTTTCTCTTTGTTCGACCGATCTCACAAGGGGGGGGGTTATGGGATTTTATTTTGTATTTATAGGCCCCCAACTAATTATAGATAAAGTCTAATTAGAGTTTGTTTTCTTTTAAAATTCTTTTTCTTCTAAAATTTGTTTTTTACTATTCATGTATAAAAAAATATTTTATTTATTAATTACTTAATTATTTGCTTTACTTTAAGTTTTTATAAAAAAACTAAGCTTATTTGTGTATACCTTTTTGCGTAAACGCACTTTACTAAACCTTTAAAAATAATTAACTTTTCATTTTTATTAATCCTAACTTTCCAAAAATAGGAATTTCATTTCTCTCATATCAAAACCTAATCTTATCTTAAATCACTAACACAAAATTACATATACGTATAATTACTTACATAATTAACGTGAAACCGCTTCAATCACCGAAATCATTTCCTCGTCACCAAAGGTGAACGAAATGAATTCCACAAAATCCAACACAAATCCAATCCTAATGAGACGATCACGCTTAATGGATTGATTATCCAATCTCACATATCCCACACAAACACATATAAACACGTATAAACACATATAACACATAACCCATACATTGCAACAGATACATAAGTCAACACTAATAGTTTGACTAACCTGCTCAAGTCATGGTTGTCACACTACATTGGGTAAACTTTATTATTCATGATATTGAACTTTATTTCTTATGTTGGAACTTTGTTTTTAATCAAATTTGATATGGAGTAGTTTCGTTTGCTTGTTTGGAACTATGTAGATATTGATATGGAGTGTTTGGCAATTTATTCAATATTGAACTATGATCTTGCTTATGAGTTCGTTTGAATTGGAACGTGTCTAAATATCAAATTGATGAATCATAACCGGATTTATAGGGCGAAAGGACTTCTTGTTATGTTTTGTTCCAAAATATTGGCGAGCAAATATGTTTAGTAATTCATACTTGACAACTATAAATTAAACAAGTTAAATGGACCCGTGATGGTTTAATCTAAAGTATAGGTCGAAAGGACTCTAATGAACAAATTGGCAAAATCATATTTCTCACAAATGGATCGTAATGAATTGGTTTGTAAAAATGTTCATAAGTCAAAAGGGTGCGTTTGGATAAACCGTGATATATGCAATTCTATGATATTACCCATTGACTTGGAATTGTATGCTTTTTGATTTTGTGTGCTATTGTTTAATATCTACCTGATGTTCCATTCATTCCATTGAGATAGAAACTAGTTCCAAACAAGTTAATTTTAGTATTTGATTGCATCTCGTTGAATTCTGTCTTTTAATTACTTTTATGGTATTTTGGCGTGTGACATCCTTTATACCATTCGTGCATTTTTAAAAACCACAAAATATAATTCCCTTGGACGATCCCGAATTACCACAACAACCTTGCTATGAATGACATGGGTATACTTGCCCACATGTATTCGCTTTTTAGATAATTAGTTTGGCAAAATCGGGTTATAAATTTAAAACCTTTTGCGAAAAGTATCAAGTTTTTGGCGCCGTTGCCTGGGAATTACTACTTTTTATGGGTTTTTCTCTGTTTTCAGTGGCCAAAAAGTTTTTATAGAAAGCTGGAATTCAAAAAGTAAATAAAAAAATGTAAAAAGGTTGTTTCTAAGTCATTTAGCCGACGGCCGGGAAGCCCAGCCGCTGGCCGAGCTTAGTTAGTGTATAATATTTTTGCCTTAATTTTAGTCATCCCACGGCCGAGTATCTCAACCCACGGCCAAGAGAAGGTCCTTTGGCCAAAAATAAGTTTAGCCTACGGCCGAGAAAACTAGCCCACGACCGAGCCCAGTTACCTTAGTTCAAAGTGAGTTTAACCTATGGCCGAGCCAGTCGGCCTGCGACTGAGGTCCTCAGAAACACACACACAAAAGTTCTATTTTTTCTTGTTTTAGTTCGATAATTGTTTGGACATGTTTAAGTGTTTACTATAGTGTCTTAATATGTGTTTCTATCTCGTTTTAACTAACCTTAACCTTAACTCAATCTCGTGCTTTTGTTTCTTTGTGAGAATATTTTTAGCTAGGATTCACACGGATATCCTTAGCAAAGGTAGGGAATGCTTGAATGATTTAGAGACCTTGCTGCATGGTGATGGTGATGCTATGGTCCAAATGGAGGAATTGGTAAAGAAAAGAAAAGCATGAGATGGACAAGTTAGGGCGAAGGAGGTTGTCTTCATGGAAAAAGAGAGTAAGAGCACATCCGATTGTGCTCGTTTCTCATCTACTTAGTTTTTATTATTATAGACTCTTTATATTTACTTCTTACCTTCTATAGTTTCGTTTAGTTTTCGTTTAGTCTTTATCGCGTCTTATTTTTAAAGTGTTGTTTGGTTATTTAGTATAATTTATTTTAGTTTCATTAAAGAATTTGATAATTATGATAGAGTTATGGGTTGTGTAACTTCTATTGGTTGCGGTTTTAAAACTTTTACGAAACCATTTTTCATACTTAAAACTTATGCAAATCCATTACCCGAGCATGTTTGCTAGTCGGAAAAATAAAAAGGACAAGTTTTTTTTATGAAAAATGCAATTAGCCCACGGCTAATACCTTAGCCCGCGGCAAAGGCACGTAACCCACCAAAAAAACCCAAAAATGAAAAACACACTCAAACTCACATACACTATCTAGCTCTTAAATCCAGATTATTAGTTGTTTGATTTTTGTTCTTAATCCTTCCTAGTGATTCCATGGCTCCAAATAATGTAAGTTTCTATCTCTAATTCATGTTACTCATGCTTAATTTGAAATTCAATTTCTAAGGTTAAAATTAGGTATTTTATATTGGTTTCGAATTAAGCTAAAATTGATTTGGGGTCAATAGAGGTTGATTATGAGATGAAAATGCAAGTGGAATCATTCGAATTGGTTGAGTATGCTTAGAGATATATGCACTTGAATTTTTGTGTTCTTGGTGAATGGTACCTAGGATGGTCTAGGATGAAATTGGTTGCTTTTGTTGTGTTTTAGGAATGATTTAGAGTTGTTTTAAGTAGATCAAACCAGTAGGGTATAGTCTATCATCATCAAAATAGCTCGTTCTTGATTTTGGAGTTTTTCGCCAACTTAGAAACATTCTATCGCAAAATTGGTTAGGATTGAGAATATAGTGCCTTTATTAGAAATGATCCTTACATGCTATAGGACCTATGAAAAATAAGAAATAGGAAGAAAGTGTAAAAATTTTCGCAAGTTTTTTTCGGCACTTGACCACGGCCGCTGGCCGGTGAAACTAGTCGCTGGCCGTGGCCCACAGACCCGTTTTGCTTGTTCTTTTCGCACTTGTGTTCATATCAGGTTCGTATTTGATGTTATTTATTAATGCTAGCATGTATTGTTGAATTGTTTCAGAAAAGGAAGGCTAGCTCATCAAATGCAAGTGAAATAAGGAATCCATATGTGATTAAGTTTTCTAAGAGAGGTGTTGTAAACCCAGATGCTCTATAAGTGCAACCCATAAGTAACCCGCATTTGCAATGACATAGGTGTAGTGACATAGATTAGCAAGCTTATAATGCGAGAGTGGCAGAACTAAAAGTTAGGAATATAGCAACTCTAAAACTTGTTGATTGGGGTGTGTTGGATGAAATTGGCTTTCACCTTGAGTTAAAGAAAATGTTTAGGATTAGATTTAAGATAGATGACGAGTTAGTGTTTACTTGTTGAGCATGGTTGAAAGCTTTCAAAGTTAAGGAAGATGTGTACAAAGAATGGTGTTTGAAGTTTTTCTCTACATTATGGGTTGATAAGCAAATTAAGGTAGAGAATATCACAAAGGATGTATGCATTTGGTTTTGATTATGTGGGAGAAATTATGAGTTTGCTCACCCAGATTTTGCGGTTCTTCTTGGTTTGTACACGGAGGATGAAATTAATAAGCCAAGTTTTGGGACATATCTTAAGGCGGGGGACATGAACGTTAATACATTTCATGTTAAGTCGTTTTAGGGAAGCATTAGTAAGAATGATAATGGTAGGAAGAAGGAAGTGTCACTCAGAGACCCTAAGTTGAAACTAATTCATAGGCATCTAGTAAATACGGTCCTTCACTGTGACTATAGTCGAGATAAGCTATTTCACATGGATTTTGGTTGATGAGTTTGATTCCCGAAAGGCGTGCGGCCAATGTTCCTTGATCTCCCGTACTTAGCATCTTATCGTATGGAGTTTAATTGCGATTTCTTGGCCCAGGAAGTTTCGTTTCTCTTGGACTATTTATTTATTTATTTTCCCTATTTTATATACTTTGAAGTTCGTTTTTATCATATTGAGGACAATGCGTAACTTAAGTGTGGGGGGAAGTAAAATAGGAAAAACGAAACCGCTTTTTTAAAATTTTCTAATTTTTGGGCCAATTTTTAAATTTTGTAGCACTTGTTTGCCCTTGTGATCTAGTTGTTTTTACGCTTTTAGGATAATATATTAGAATAACTAGATCAATCCACTGGTGAAAATACAATAATTTTAAAAAATTCGAGATGTGTCCCGGTTATATTGCAAATCCATTCTAGGATTGATAACATTTGCTAGCACATATTATAGTCCTTCCACTAAATTATGAGGATTTGAGCCTATTTCATATAGCATACATCTTTGATGCTGGATTATTTTGCTATGAGTGTGCCGGTGATTGTATTTATTCTAGAACTTATACTTATAAATCATTACCAGACCGCAGTGAGATCACATTCGTGTGATATAAGTGTATATGCGTGATAAAGAGGCAACCTTAGGATTTTAACCCAAATAGCATTTTCCGTTTACATATTTATTTTTAGCTAGTTACACTGATTAGCTAACCACCTAATTTAACCCTTTTGCTAGCACTCACTTTTAGTGCTATATACCCTTAGAACACCTTCCGAGCCAATCTTTTGGTCTTGTTACATCTACTGAAAGAAAAGGCAAAAAAATATTTAACTTTAGACCTTAGCCTAACCCCTTGTTAGAGTCTAAACGGTGGGTTGCTAGTTGCTTACTATGTTGGATTGTTTTTTATGATTGGTAGTTATTCCACACTTCGGCGTTTGTGTGTGCCATTCCGACAAAGACGAAGGATGCATACTTCTTATTTGTATTTTTGTGGTGTATATTTATGTGAATTGTGGGGGAATGTGATTCCTCTTCTATACGCCACCACCTAAATAAATAAATGAGTGTTGAGTGAATTATACTTCATTCCTTTTTCGTGAGGTGCTTTAAAGAATATGTGTAATCTTTAACAACAAGAACTAGAGAGAGAAAGTGGGAAGGAAGGAAGTATTTCTAGTGAGAGAAAGTAAAAGAAAAGAAATGCATTAACTATGTAAAAAATACAACCAACCAACCACCTCTCCCAAGCATGGAGAGGTGTTTATATACTTACAATGGATTGTGGGCTTGGGCCTTCATGAGTTTATCCATGGGCTTTTAGCTAACTAACTATGTAAGTTTCCAAAAATTACTTAACGAGCTAACGACTGTTATCTAGAGAAGTGACTGACACTTTCGCGTTCCTAACAATCTCCCCCTAAGGGAGGTCACTCCATGTTACAAAATTTAAACCTAGCATACTATGCTTCATCTTTAGTCTTGAGCTCGTTTAACTTCAATCATTAACTTGTGATTTGATGTAGTGATCATTAATTTTAGGTTTGAGCTTGTTCCTTTATCTTGAATGTGAAACTGTGATCTTGAGCACCTTGAGATCATCAACTAAGCATAATCTCGTTACGCCATCTTGTAAACTTTTCCATCTCATGACCTTGTGACTTCTGGACCGACATGCTCATACCTTTCTTGATTTTTTGACTTGAAAAGCTTTAATGTTGCATCTTTCTTGAAATTCTTTAAATTTAACACTTCGTCACTTCGAGAAAGACGTTCGGTATCAGAGTGACGGAAACTTCTTTAAAATTCTTTGACTTTAATACATGATGTCTTTATGTTTGTCGGTCGGGTATGAGCATGTGGCTATGAATCGTGACTCGTCGGGAATCAGTTGCACCAATCGTCAGGAGTACATGCAGGTTTAGGTTAGTGATAATCAGCAGATATGGACGAGAGTATCTTTGTCACTTCGTCGAATACGGTTGCGATAACCATGGTTTCCCATTGATCAGTATAAATATTACATGTTATCATGTAGAATTCCAAAGAATTTCCTTGACAGGGTTTCGCAGTTGCATTAGCTGTTCTCATTACTGGAGCGTCTCAAAGCAGACAACACGGTATGAGTGAACCGGCAAGACGAGGTCTTGCTGATTCTAAAACACACCTCTTAATCTTTTCACCAATTGAATAGAAAAATCAATTAAAAATCAATCAACGTGTCACTTGCTAAAAGTAGTTTTGTGCACATCGAGAGTGTAAATTATTCAAAATTTCATCATCAATTGTCAATTATAACCTGGACAATTTTTAATTCTTATAGAAATCACACATTGTTTTTCCAGTTGTCACAAGTTTGATTCATATAGAATCGCACAAGTCACCTACCATGAGCTTGTTTGATGTTGGCTCATGCAATTTTTCCATCTTCACTGTGAATTATATCAGTCGGATGTTCTGGCAAAATCACAAGGATAATGCATAGGACTCTTAATGTATATCTTGTTATTACATTATGGTGACTAAGCAAGCATGATTTGACACGTTTCCTAAATGGATGATTTTATAGTTGATCCTCTTTTGGCTTCTGGATCAATAGTGCACTTTTTTTTTTTAGTGATCGGGGGTGGAGCGGACTGCCACCTTTTCGAATACCAGACTAACTCAAGAGTGAGAAAGTTGATTGAAATGCGTGTAATCTCGTAAGAAATGAACCATGAATCTTTTTGAGAGACCTTGAGTGGCTAAGGAGGGTTGTGTTAGCGTCACTGTGGTCCTATGACAGTCTTTCAATGTCATGGACAACACTTAGTGTTTTGACAGGTTTATGTATTGACCGGTTTCTGCCTAAGGTAGAGAGGGCTCTTTCTTTTCACCCTTTATCGCTTACAATACTTTTTTAATTTTCAAACCCCTTTCAGCGCTTACCAAGACTTCATAACTAGTACCTTGTTAGGTTTGTTCCAGTACTAGCTTCATCTCAGTCCGCACTTTTCCCGATTTTTACTTTTTCTCCTTTTGTATCATACCTAAGGACTTCTACACTATCTAGTGGATATTACCTGGGTAGATCCTCAGTTCTGGCTGGATCATGGGTTTTGAATTAACTATACCTCAACCAGCTTATAACTCTATAAGATTTAAGTACAGGGTCGGTTCTTTCAGGTATTCCACATCACAATCGAAGCAAAAATCAATGAAAGTTCAATCAAAGTGTTTGTTATAAATATCAAAAGATTTACACTTTGAGAGTTTTCATTATCACATATAAGCTCCCCCTTAACAGTGATCGTTAATCATAGTAATGCTATGTGTGGGTGCATTTGAGTACATTTATTGATCATATTTAATACAAATAAGATTCAGTTTAATCACTTTTCTCGCCTTATCCAAAATGAATCCTTGATATTTTGGATATCAATTTTATTAAAGGTTCGGGGACAAAATGTTACACAATCTCTAACAGGAACATTTTAATGCTCCCCCTTAATATTTGAGGGTATATAAGACAGTGCTAAGTACAATAATTTGAAATTTTTTTTGAATTTACTAAGAAATTCTTGAAAATTTTATACTCGAGCACTTCTTAATATCACCATAATGTCTACACTATATATATACAAATTTCACAAGTTATTAATTACGTACAATGATTGACCTGTTATGATGAGAACATCATATGATGAATCATATGGTCCTTTGTAGCAGCCAAAAGTCTCCCTCATACGGTCTCCTACCAACAAATTTCTCCAAGCTCCGTATAATTCTCCTGGTCTTTAGCTGTTTATTAATTGCCTGGATCATAGCTCTTGCTTTATCTCTATCACTTTGTCTCCAGATAGTCTGAGGTAGATACTTCATCTAAATTCCCTTTAGACGATCATCAAAAGCAGTCCGAACATCATTGAGTGTACCGTCACTAAACTTGTGTAGTTTATCAATACGCATCAATCTGTTCTTCTTGTCTTTGTTCTAGTAAATGATGCTCTGGGGATTAGGTATGGATTAGAATGTATGCTAAAAGAAGCTTCCTTCGTTTAATGGGTTGATCTGTACGTATCCACTCTTTGTGAGGTTGAGCTTCTTTTGGTAATCTCGACACCTAATTGAGGTCTTCCCACACTCTTTGGATGCACCGCTTCTTGTAAACATTTCGCAAGGAGACATTAAAAGTAGGCGTTCTTCACAATGAGATTGTTAACTTGCCTTGAACAAGAAGAAGCAACATGTATTCGATGTCTTGGATGCGAAGCCTGTTAAAATCGCCTTCTTTGAATGTATACAGCTTGTCATCATCTCTATGAACAGTGATCCAATCCAGATGCTTGTAATTATGCCATTCGGCTATTTGAAGCTTTGTGACAGCAATAATTGTGCGTTTGGAGTAGACAACTCGAGCCGATTCCCTGTTAGCAGCAAATCCATAGAATTGTTGTCATTTTTGACCCTAATGTGAGATTCCCCAGAGTGCATGTTTGTCGTAGCTAATCGGCACTTGACTCCACATTGTGTTAGGAACCAAATCTTCAATCCATTTGATATTCCCGTAATCTGCAACCTTTGTTTTCGTCACTGAAGTTGTATATGTTTGGATTGAGATACCACCACTTAGATACAAAAGGTCGTTGTGTATGAAGTGATCCAAAGGTATAACACGACGACCTCGAGAATTATGTATCAATGGTAGTGGTTTTCACACACCATGAGGATATTGATGACCTTCAGGATTGTTCCAGTCTAATTGATCAGTGGTTGCCTTGTAGACTTCTTCAAAGAAATATTCATGTTCTACCAGACTCTTGCATGATCCTTTCATTAGCTCGAATGTTGGACCGGCTAATAATTCAGGAGTTAGAGTATCAACTTTAAGCCGGTTCATCACGAATGCTGAGAAGTCAAGAGGAGTGTCAATCAGCTCATTAAACGACTCACACGGATCTTCCATCTGGGCCAAAGAGCTTAGACAAGGTTGAACAGGTCCATGATCATCAGGCAAAGTTTTGTTCCAATCACGATCGGGAGTAGGAGGTTTTGCTGGTTTCTGAAACCAATCAAGAAGCTAAAAGATCTCTTCAGCAGGTTGATCTTCAGTAACTCCTGCTTTGAACTCCAGATGTGCAGGTTTTTCCAAATCTTTGGTAGTGTGCCTTGGTTCCTCTACTTGAGCAGACTCGCCAACAGACTTGTGATGAGATTTGGACCCTTCAGTAGACTTGCTAGTTGTCTTGGAGGACTTTTTCTTTGGTGCACTGCTTGATTCTGGTTCTTTTCCCGCTCTTTTTCTTTTAGACCCCCGGTTTGATCCAGCGAAGGATTCTTCGTCTTTATCATCATCATCTTGACATCTTTTAAACAAAACATTATCTCCATAAGTGTCAAGTATGAGCTTGTCACTTTCGTAAGCGTCAACCAATGCTTTGTAGAGATTCTTCTGTTCATCAGATCTGTAGATTGACTTATTGCTCTCCATCTTGTCTATGAGAATCTTCTTTAGCTCTAATTCAGATAGGTTGGCAGCTACAGCATGAGATGTCTTAGATTCATTGGATGAACGAGTCAGAACCTCAGCTTCAAGTTTTTCATTTACAATCTTCTCAATTTTCGGCAAAATCTTGGAGACTTGTGCTTTAACTTGTTCTTTGACTTGATCCTTGATTATTTTCTTAATGTTATCATCACGTTTATTGATGAAGTCTACATTTTTAGCTTGAGTTTCATATCTGAGTCTGTCAAACTATAACTGAACAGCTGTTTTGACGGCTTCATGCATCTTGTTGGCAAGCTACGCATCAAGAATGCCAGGAATTGAAGAAACTGTTATAGCAAATTGGTTTGTTTGCTTGAGTTTAGAGAAATCGATTTCCAAAGTTTTTAGTCTATGGTTAAACCCGAATAAAGTGCCAAAGTTAGGAATATCTTGTAGGGAGGAGCTTGGAACGTTTGCTGGTGTTGGAACTGGTGTTTGTTGCAGATGTGTGATGAGAGGAGTGGGTAGTGGAGGAAGAGTTGTTGTAAACAACAGAGGTGGCTCAACAATAGTAATAACAGGAACATCTATCAGTGAAGTTGACTCAGTGTTAAGATTAAATATAGAGTCAATACCTGTATCTGGACTGGGGTTGAGCATGTTAGAAACGAAGCCAGATGACACAGAAGAACTCTGTTGTTGAGCATCAGGATTGGCCGGTGTTATAATCACATGAATGTCTTCTATTACTTGAGTAGTTTGAATGATAGTACGTAGAGCATCTGTCATTTCAGTATCTCTTCCCTCTAGATTGATGTTTACATCCATGTATAATTCATTCGCTTTGTCCTCTTCATTTATCTCCTCTTCATCCATCTCTTCTCCCTCAACATTCGCACCTTGTATTTCTTGATCACTTTCTTCATCAACAGTGGATGCATAATTAGAAGGTGTATGAACCCTCAGATCTGAATCCTCTTCTTCTTTATCTTCTTCATCATGAGTGGAAAGCTTAGGATGAACAAAGTCATCACCATCATTGTCTGAATCAGTCAGCTCATTAACATCATCTTGATCTTCATCATCTTGACCATCAACTTCTTGATCATTATCATTTTGATTATCAGTATCGTCATCATCATCATTGTCTTCATCATCATCATTGTCTTCATCATCATCATGGTCATCATCATCATCATTCAAGCCTACTTCATCATCATCCTCTTCATCACTGGACTTCCAAGAGATTTTCTCATCATCAGATCTATATGTCGGTACATCGGGAACCCCTGGTTTACTACCAGTTCCTTCACCTACAACTGAGTCGTTGGTGTGAGAGCTGTGAGTTTCTATTAGACTTCTTTTTGTGGCTAGCTTTATTTGTTCAGCTTTTGTTAAAGCAACTTCAGATAGCACTGTTAGACCTTTAGCTTTAGATGCCTTTGCAGGTTTCTTCTTCTTGGCAGGTTTAACCGCCTTTTCCGAAGTCTTGAGTCTTTTTCCTTTAGCAGTGTTAGCAGTCTTCTTTTTGGGAGATGATTCCGAATCAGCTTTATTTTTGACATATTTGGGTTTTGGAATCTTCTCATCGGTAGCATAAGCAAGATAAGTCTTGTAGGCTTCTGACTCCAACATGGCTTGGTTGGTCAAGTGCTGAGGGAGAATAACACCGTATACCTGTGTGTCTTGATGTTTAGAAATGACTCTTATTGTGGTGAACATGAAATCATCCCTGGCATAGTGCCAAAACATCTTATTTCTCCATGGTATTGCTTGATCCTTTGCCATGAAGTAGTCTTAATGACATTGGTGAAACGTGGATAATGCATGTCATTGTTCTTCTTAGAATTCTTGTTCTTCACTTGATTCACTAAATCTTCCTACAACAAGTAGACATAATCAACAGTCTTGTTATGATACATTCCCTAAAGAATTTGAGAACGTAACAAACGAAGACTTTCCAGAGCAGTAGTTTTTCCACTTAGACACTTATTGATTATGGCAGCAAATGATCTCCATGGTTGATGCATGCGATTGACGTTGACATCAGATAGAAACTTGATCTCACCAGTGTGTTCAAGGTCTCTGATAAAAGATAGAATCTCCTCTTCAAGTGGGGGTTCTTCAAATATCTTACCAGGGAGTTTAGGGAAAATCTTGAGCATATCTCTGAAGTTGTCTACGTTAACAGTATGACTTTTTCCATTCAACTTGAAACGAAGTGAAGAATGATGTCTGGAGACAGTGACCCAGAACTCTTGCATGTATATTTCTGGTACATCAGCGGTGATCTCAAATGCTTTGTAGAATGGAGTGAGTTTGAGAGCATCTAATACAACTTGAAGAGTAGGTTCCTTGGATTTAAGATTTGAGCTTAGTCGGAGATTACTTTTCCCTATCTTAGGATGGTTAGCAGGGGCGACTAATTCATCATCCGGTGCCTTTTGCTGAGCTCTTGTGTTATCCATGATTCTGCTAAGAAGGGATCAATACAGTTTATGTTTGTACAATATACTATAGAGACCTTTCAATTGAGCACTTTAAGTTGATTCACGCTGCGAAAATTTCTCAAGGATAGGGCACTCTACGACTTTTAGCACTTTTTAAGATATATTATTTTAAATGACAACTTAAATTGACAAGAAATGTATAAGGAATTAAGGAAACTTCTTTAACTATTTAGGAATCGAGTTCTTTCTAACTAGGTAGAGAATTTTGATATCCTGCGCCTAATTTTAGTTAACCTTGTTTTCCTTTGCAATTAAGCCAGTTTAACTTGATTAGAGATTATAATTAACAAATTTTAATTAACTCCCTAATTATGATTTTAAATCGACTTTTAATTTGGAAGTTGATCTTAAGTGTTTTGGGTCTTGAAAGATAAATCGTTTTCTAAAAGAAAAACTAGTTGTTTAGTTCCTTTACTATGATGAGTTGTTCGGTTCCTTAACCAAATGCGTTGTTCGGTTCCTTAACACTACTTAGTTGTTCGGTTCCTTAACCCAACTGAGTTGTTCGGTTCCTTAACACTACTTAGTTGTTCGGTTCCTTAACACTACTTAGTTGTT
Organism: Tanacetum coccineum; assembly: GCA_026074375.1. Taxonomy (NCBI): domain Eukaryota; kingdom Viridiplantae; phylum Streptophyta; class Magnoliopsida; order Asterales; family Asteraceae; genus Tanacetum; species Tanacetum coccineum. The sequence continues at coordinate 26,793 of BQNB010036926.1, read as the reverse complement.
CGGTTCCTTTACACTAATTAGTTGTTTGGTTCCTTTACTAAATGAGTTGTTCGGTTCCTTAACACTACTTAGTTGTTCGGTTCCTTAACCCAACTGAGTTGTTCAGTTCCTTAACACTACTTAGTTGTTTGGTTCCTTTACAAAAATTAGTTGTTCGGTTCCTTAACCAAATGAGTTGTTCGGTTCCATACGAATATTTCTCAAACATGGTTTTTAAGCATTCTCACTTGTTACCTTAGCATACTTATCATGAGGATAACAATTAGGCATATTAACAATAACATTTATCCACAGATTCATCAAGAACTTTCAAAGAAATGAGCACGATTAAACATTTAGCACATACATTCAATAATCTACAAACAAGGGTGAGTTTTAATGGCTCAAACACATTCAATAATAAGAATACAAGCTTCTTAGCACAGAACCCACTAACTTTTTACATTATTTCACAAAAACCCTAAATTGTCGAACAAACAATCGACCACAACTCATTCATATGTTAACTACACATAAAACTGTTTTAAACAAGTCTTCTACACTCCAAAGTGATCATAACCCCTCAATCAATTTGAAGATTTATAACTTTTTTATTTTGAGAAACCCTAATTCAAGAATTAGGGTTTTTGAGTTCAAAATTGAATGAAATCCTAATTCCTTTAAGGTGTCACATGTTTAGGAAGTGTAGAACAGGTTTTTAGTTTTACGTTAGGTTTGAAAAACACTTGAGAAAATGGATTGGAGGTGACGATCGTGCGAGTGAAAATGGGACGGAAGAGGAAATACTTAAGTGTGTGTGTGTGTGTGAAAACAGACGAGTGGGTGGGTGATGTTATAAAACAAATAAGGTTTTGACACATTCACCCCCTCAAGTTTCTTATCCCTTTTAATTTTCATAAATCAGTATTATTAGGCAATTAAAGTTTAACAATTAGCACAAATAGTCCCTAATATTTTCAACTAATCATACCTAAAAACTTATATTTGTACACATACTTCCTAAAGGCATAAACACATAACATGTAAGGCACACATAAGCTAAACTTAATTAACTTTCCTTAAAGAATGATATTCCGTTATTGTTTAAAACCTTTTTCCCTTTAAGCACATTTTTATTATGAAGAAGATATTTGACATTTCTCCCCCACAAACAATGACCCGTTTTCTATTTAAAGAGCAGTAGTCATTGTTTGAGTGGTCAAATGTCTTTGAAAAGCATTTTCTGATGAAGCAATGTTTTATCTTGAAAAACGTACACCAAAGCAAATAAGATTTCTCTTATTTTTACTCATAAGCGCACTGGCACGTACACTTATGGAAACATAAAAAGCACGGGTTGTGATGCAAAGTAATCACAAGCCTTTGCATGGTCATTAAGTAGACCATGCCCGAGAATAAATTCCCGTTGAGAGGTCAAGTTATCTTTTTGACGACATACTTGCCTTAAAGATGATAACCGGGTTACTATCGGAAATAATAGCAAACCATTTTTTTAGTACTGAGACAGTACAAAGTGTTAAGTACTGCTCATATAGTTAGGTACCATGAAATTTTAACAACAGTTAGTACCGTTTAAGAGATATGTATGATATATTGTAGGAGAAATGAAATGTATTGAAATCTTTTACCGTTTTGTAAGCCTGTTAGGTTTATTCCGATGGTCTATAAAAGGAACCCTACGGCATAGGCAATATGATCACACATTGACTAACACACAGATATCATCACATACAATCATATCCTCATATTTAATATATCTGTAATCATATTAGAAGATTAATAGAAAACAAAGTTTAGTATTTATTAATTCTTCTTAATACTAAGTGTGTAGATTTCCGGCATATACAATAAGTAATTCATAAGTCCAGTGTTTCTCTATAGTGCTGAATCTGTATTATACAAGTTGGCTAACCCCTTATCAGGCTGCAAGATCGTTCAGTTTGGACTCACAATGTATCAAGCCTGAGAGAAACTCTAGAGAAAAGAAGAGAACAAAAACCAGTTATAACCTATCTTACAAAGCAATTCAATGGCTGGAACACAAGATGATATTCCACCACCACCACCACCATCACAAACACCAACACAATAAACTCCTCACACTGTTTCAACCATCAGACTTCCTATTCTCAAGAAGGGACAATACCTCATATGGGCCATGAAAATGGAACATTATTTAGCCCATACAGACTATCCTATCTGGGAAGTTATACAAAAAGTAAATGGGCCCTGTATCAATCACCACGACGAATACGCAAGGTCAAATTCAAGGTTCTTCTGCCTCCAAGTGAACTGTAAAAGAGATCTTAGCAAGAGAATAGAGAAAGAAAAGCTAGACCACTTGCTTATATTGCTTACCAGAAGATCATCTTGCTAAATTTTCATAAAGATGACTGATGCTAAAGAATGTGGGATGCCATCAAATCTAGATTTGGTGGAAATGATAAATCAAAGAAGATGCAGAAGTATATTTTAAAGCAACAGTTTGAAGGCTTCTCTGTATCAAAACTCCAGAAGCGACTCCAAAAAATTAAAGGCTATGACAGGTTTTCAAAGTCTCTGAGTCAATTAGAGATTCATGGTGTAGGCGTCTCTACTACTGAGATCAAATCAGATATTCCTTAGATTCTCTACCTTCTTCTGGATCTCAGTTTCCTTGATCATGAGGACCCAAGCCATGAGTTGAACATCTCAATCTTTTGAATGATCTGTAAAATAATCTAAGAGTCTTTGAGAATGATGTTTAATAGGCTCTAACTGGCATCATGCCTCAGCGAACAGAATGTAGCATTGTGCCCTCTGAAACACTAGCACAATACTACTGGATGTTATAGTACCAACTTATGGTGATTTCTTTCTAATCCTCTGGTTAAAACTCACAATATAACATGCTTCATCATATTCCTTACTTGCAAAATCATCCATTGCCACACAATGATCATGAAGATCTGGAAAGCTTGATGAATTTACTTAGAAGAAAATGGACTTGAAATGGTGAGGTACCATGATTTTCAATGAGAATGAAAAAGTTTTACAAAAAGACAGGTAGAAAGCTATAATTTGATGCCAAGGAACCGATTGGTTTTGATAAAACCAAAGTCGAGTGCTATAATAGTCACAAGACAGGGCATTTTGCTAGAGAGTGTAGAACCAAGGGAAATCAAGATAGTAAGAGGAGATATGCTTGGAACACTGGAAATAAGGATGGGAGAAGATCTCGTAAGCAATGAGTACTCTAAAGCTTGGATGTACTATCGAATGAGAAGGTGTTTGATGTGTACCAATCACTCAAAAGAAGAAAAGATTTTGCTGTTGTGGCTTGCGCATAGTTTTCCAGGCTCAGCACAAAGTACAATCTTGTTTCAATGAATGTGTTTTGCAAAATATAATAAACTTAAAAATTGTGTGATGAACAAGACACAACTTATGATGCAAGCATAGAAAATAAGCAAATACTCAATCAATAAAGAAAGTGAAGTACAATTTGGTTGCTCCTACAAACAAGTGTCAACTTTGGTTATGAAGGGAAGAATATACGGTTTATGAAAAAAAGACTAGATGATAAAACAGAAGTCCTAACATACCATTAAGAAAACTATGCATAGAGCTGAAAAAGAAAAAGAAGATTTAAAAGCTAAAGTAAAAAAATGGCACAACTCTTCTAAAAATCTTAGTCTTTTGCAAAATATTCAGATGAGTGCTAATGATAAATTTGGAACTTGGGTATGGGGATCGACAGATAATGGAGGCATTTTGAGTTATGAAAATAAGTTTTACGAAATGTGTTTATGAATAAGGAATTGATTTAGAAAATCAACCTTTGTATAATAGTTTGTTACAGTAGAAGGGGATGCATTTTTTGTACCCCCACCCGATGACACGGGAATTACATGCCATCCGGACCTGATATTGAAATTAGATTACTCACAATTTACAATATGTCCCAAAACAGACTCAACTAGTAAAATCTTAAACTCCCCAAACCAGATGACTTTTGAACCGTGAATCGGATTGTATGTTCAATCCAACACATGAATCCTTTGTCTGAATCTGTTGTCAATGAACCCCAAGTAGTAAATCAACCTAAGATTGGTCGATGCTCCTTATCCAGTTGAGGAGTAATGAACCAGATAGTGAATATTAGCATGTGTTTCACCAATAGTGAAACACCTAGTTTTGCTAACCAGCAAGTAAAAACTCCTAGGGAAACTATTAAGAATCATTTCACACATAGTAAAAATCCTAAAGTTGACAAGAAAGGATTGAGATATGGGTTTACTACTAAAGCATGTTTTGTATGTGGAAGTCTTAGTCATCTTATTAGAGATTGTGATAATTTTTCCATGAAAATAAAATGGCTCAACAAGCTGATAAACATAAGACTAGGAAGAAATCTAGTCAAAGGGAGAGTAAGGCATTTTGGAAGCAATGTGCCAAAGAGTACATTATTAGACCCGAATTTGTTCCAACAGCATTACTAACTTAGAACAAGCAAAATTCCAGTTAGTACTGGCTAGACAAAGCGTACTGATCAATGTTAGTACTGCTAGACATAATTTTAACAGTCAGGCAGTACTAACTAATGCGGCCAGAAAAATTAGTACTGTTAAACCTTTTGTGAATAGAGTTAGACCAAAAACGGTTTTTCATAAAACGCATTCACCATTTAGAAGCCTTTCAATATACACAGTAAACATTCAACAGCAACAGATAACACTATACAAGACAAACAAAAGAGAGAAAATAACATAAGTATAACAAAAAAGATAAACAAAATACAATGATACGGACAATAACAGCAAAAATATCAAAAATGAACAAAATAACAATAAAAAAAAAACAAAAAACAAACAAAACATATCGAACAACAACAGAAATTAGCAAATAAAATACTTAACAAAAAAAAAAAGCAAAAGAAAAAATAATTAAAATATTATCAAACATAGCAACACAAGAAAAACCAACTAAACCAAACAAAGACAATAAACAAAAAAAGCAAAAAAACAAAACAAGCCTACAAAAAAAAAAAAAAAACACTCAAGATAAAACAAACAACACAGACAAAAAAGAAGGCAACATGAGCAACAAAGATAAGCATCTAATAACTAACAATAGCAATAATCAAAATCACAATAACCAAAAAAAAACATAACAACCATAAGTACAACATCAACAATTGAAACATAAAAATAAAACATCAAATCATCAAAATAAAACAAAAAACAAAAAAACAACCGCCAAAATCTAAACATAAAAAATAAAAACGAAGCAACAAACACCAAACATATCACCCAAACAACTAGCCCACCAAAAAAAACCCGCTCGACACTAAACCCTACAACCAGCAACCAGCACACCCCTCACCCACTTATACCCCCCCAACAACTCCAACATCCCCTCACACCCCACAACCCAACGTCCCACCAACCATACCCCGCAAAACCCCAACACAACCACCGCACTTGCCCACCCACACACAATAAACCTCACGCCGCATGAAAAAAACAGAAACCTATCATACAACAAGCTTCCAATCAAAACCAAAGAGCAATATAAATAACTAGATCCAAATTTTATCAAAACAACAAGTTACTACTGCTGAAGAAACAGCCTTAAGGCAGATGAGTGATGGAAAAAGTTCTGATAATGGAAACAGCTGTAAAAGCCCTCTGCAGGTTGTAATTGGAAGACCAATAATACATTATGGCCCAAAATCTCCCATATCAAAGTTGTATCAAGACCTAGAGATTGTTGTGCTACTTTTCAAAAATCCACTAGCCATACTCAAGCCCAAACAGCCTGGGTCCCTAATAGAATCTCCTTCTTTTATTTAATGTGCAAGGTTGTATCCACACGGAACTTTTCAGACAAAGGATAATAGGTGATAGAGGATGTATTCCAAGCCATCTATACAACAGACTGGAAAACAAGGACAAACCTTTGCTGAATATCAAGACTTTATGGAGCCCTGCTTGCTTTTTGGATGGGATGGAAGTAAAGTTTACATCACACTGTTAAAGTAAAATAAAAACAGGTTAGTTAGATTATGAGGATGAGGTGCTATGTTGAAAGAACTACATCATTTCAATCTCTATTCTGATGTCACAGATGTGTGACAAGAAGAACAAGGTTCTATTCACTGACACTAAATGTCTTGTTTTGTCTCCTGAATTGAAGTTACCTGATGAAAATTAAGTATTACTTAGAATCCCTAGACAAAACAATATGTACAATTTCAATTTAGAGAACATTGTTCCTCTATAGGTTAGCTTGTTTTGATTGAAAAGCCACAATAGAATGAATCGAACAAATGAGAAAGGAGTTTTTGGGTCAGTAAACATTAAAAACTTAAAACAAACTTGTGAAGGAAACCTTGTAATGAGGTTACCTTCAAAAGATTTTTCCAAAATTGAACCACGTGTGTTGCTTGTCAGAAAGGAAAGCAAACACAGGCCTCCTATAAGGCCACGCAATGAGATCTTATTAGTCAGACCACTTACAGCTTTTTGCATATGGATAGTTTAGACCTACATCTATAAGGATCTTAAACCATAAGACTTATTGCCTAGTTATCACTAATGATTTTAGCAGGTTTAGTTGGGTGTTCTTCTTAAGAACTAAGGATGAAACTAGAGGGATCCTAAGGACTTTAATAAGACAAAATAAAAACCAATTAAATCAAAAAAGTTAAAACAATTATATTGATAATGGTACAGAATTTAAAAACAGGATGTTATTGAATTTTGTGGGTCCAAAAAAAGGATCAAGAGGTAATACAGTAATGCCAGAACTCCAGAACAAAAATGAGTTGCTGAAAGAAAGAACATGACCTTATTAAGGCTGCTAAGAATAATGCTACAGATTCATTTTTACCTAACACATTTTGGCTGAACATTAGTACTGCTAGTTAGTCCTAAATAGGTATTAGTAACCAAGCCTCATAATAAGACACCTTATGAACTTGCACTGGTTAAATACCAATCATAAGCTACATAAGACCATATGTAGCCATGATACCATCTGAATACCATTGATCACAGGGCAAGTTTTGAGGGAATTAATGAAGGGTTTTTAGTTGGGTGTATTACTCGTATAAAGCAAGGCGTTTAGGTATCACAAATTTTAGAAACCAGAGAGTTGAAGAAAAACCTGCACATAAGCCTATTAGAAATAAACCAATGTTGCAGGAAAAAAGGGACCAACTTGTTGTTTGATCTTGATTATTTAACTGATTTAATGAATTATCAACATGTGAGATCAGAGAATCAAGCTAACAAACATGCAGGTCCACAAGAAGCTAATCAAAATGCAAGTACAAAAGAAAATATTGATGCAGATGATTCTCCATAGAATTTGAATAATGCCAAGACTACTTTGTACTAAGCCAATAATGGTCTTCTTATACTTCAACATCAAGAGCTCAAAAGCAAGTAAAGAAACCTACCAAAGCATCCTATATCCCACAAGTAGAAAGAGAATTCTAGTCTTTGGATGAGCCTATGAAAGTCTTAAAAGACAAAACATATGCTAATGAAGCAGCGGAAGCTCACAGGAAGGAGTTTGCCCAAGAAAACATGAGATTTGCTTCTACAAGCAGGGCTGCTAAAGCTAGCATTATAACATAGTTAATACTTCTAGCACACCATTAAGTGACTATCCAAAGCCTTATGATGAGGACTATCCTTCACTAAAGAGGAAGAACAAGACCCTAATTGAGGCTGCTAGAACAATGCTAGCAGATTCATTTTTACCTAACACTTTTTGGGCTGAATTAGTTAGTACTGCTTGCTATGTCCTTAATAGGGTGTTAGTGACCAAGCCTCAAAGCAAGACACCTTATGAACTTATAACTGGTAAAATACCAATCATAAGCTATATAAGACCCTTTGAGTGCCATGTGACCATCTTGAATACCATTGACCACCTGGGCAAGTTTGAGAAAAAGTCTGATGAAGGGTTTTTAGTTGGGTATTCTCTAAATATCAAGGCTTTTAGGGTATACAACTTAGAAACCAAGAGGGTTGAAGAAAATCTGCATATAAACGTTTTGGAAAATAAACCTAATGTTGCAGGAAAAGGACCTAATTGGATATTTGATATTGATTTTTTAACTGATTCAATGAATTATCAGCCTGTGAGATCAGAGAATCAAGCTAACAAAACTGCAGGTCCAAAAGAAGTTAATCATAGTGCAGGTACACACGATAATATTGATGTATGAAATTATGAAATGGAAGCTGAACCTGCTCAAGACTACTTTATACTACCAATATGGTCTTCTTGTACTTCAACAGTCAAGAGCTCAGAAGCAAAGAATGAAGGTAAAAAGCCTGATAAGGATACTGGTTCAAAGACAATTGAGGAGCCAGTAGATCAGGAAGATCAAGCCTTTTTGGAAGAGCTTAAAAAGCTTCAAAGACAAGAAAAGGAGGCTAATGATGCAGCTGAAGCACTAAGAAAGAAGTTTGCTCAAGGTACTGAGGATTTGCCTCTTTAAGCAGGAGCTGCTAGAGTTACCAGTACTAACACAGTTAATACTGTTAGCACATCAGTTAGTACTGCTCGTCCTTTAAGAGTTTTTAGTGTTGGTGGACCATCTTACCCTGATCTAACCCACTATGATGACCAAGATGATTCTCAAATACCTGCTCTTGAGGATATTTATGACAACCCAAATAATGGTATGTTCGCCAATGCATCTTATGATGATGAGGGTGCAGTGGCTGACTTCACTAATTTAGAAACCACTGTGAAAGTTAGTCCTATTCCCACATCAAGGATACACTCCATTCATCCTAAAACTCAAATTCTTGGAGATCCAACCTCAACAGTTCAGACAAGGAGCAAGGTGAACAAAAGTTCAGGAGTACATACTTTTGTAAGCTATATTCAAAAACAAAGAAGAAATAATCACAAGGATTTCCAGCACTGTTTGTTTGCTTGCTTCCTTTCTCAGATTGAACCCAAGAAAATATCTCAAGCTCTTGAAGATGAAAGTTGGGTTGATGCTATGCAAGAAGAGCTGCTGCAATTCAAGATTTAGAATGTTTGGATTCTGGTTGACTTGCCTTTTGGGAAGAAGTCAATTAGGAAAAAATAGGTTTACAAAAATAAGAAGGATGAAAGAGGTGTTGTACTTAGAAATAAGGCAAGGTTGGTTGCCCAGGGATATAGATAAGAGGAAGGGATAGACTATGATGAGGTTTTTGCTCCTGTGGCTAGGATTAAAGCCATCAGGATCTTTTTGGCCTTTGCTTCTTATATGGGATTCATAGTTTATCGGATGGATGTGAAGAGTGCCTTCCTGTATGGCATAATTGATAATGAGGTGTATGTGTCTCAACCTCCAGGCTTTGTAGATCCTAAGTTCCCTAAGAAGGTCTATAAGGTTGTGAAAGCTTTGTATGGTTTACACCAAGCTCCCAGAGCTTTGTATGCTACTTTATCTACTTTCTTGGTAAAGAGTGGATACAGAAGAGGAACCATTGACAAGACTCTTTTCATCAAGAAGGACAAGAATGATATCATGTTGGTGCAAGTTTATGTAGATGATATTATTTTTGGTTCTACAAAGAAGTCTTGGTGTGATGACTTTGATGGCATTGATGATGAGCAAGTTTCTAGACGTGTTCTATGGAGGGGGGGAGCTCCCCACCTTCTATACTTGGATTACGAGGTCTAAGACAGAAAGAAGATGGTATTTTCATAAGCCAGGATAATTATGTTGTAGAGATCCTGAAGATTGATAGTACTCCAATTAAGACCCAGAAGCCTTTGACCAAGGATGAAGAAGCCGCTGATGTGGATGTACATCTTTATAGATCCATGATTGGCTCCTTAATGTACCTTGAATGCTTCTAGGACTCGTTATTATGGTTGCTATATGCTCTGTTCTAGGTTTTAGGTATTATCAAAGACCCTCACATCTTCATCTCGTGAAGTAGGATCTTTAGGTACCTCAAATGCAAACCAAACGGGGATTTGGTAGCCCTAGAGTGTCTTCACTTTTGACTTGGAAGCCTACTCCAGATAAGTGATTATGCTAGAGCAAATCTTGACAGGAAATCTACAACAGGAGGTTGTCAATTTCTTGGTAGGAGACTCTATTTCTTCCGGCTAGTGCAAGAAGCAAGACAATTACTGGCTACTTCTACTAATGAGGTAGGAGTATGTTGCTTCGCTGCCAAACCTGTTGTGGGAAAGTATTTGTGGATTACAGAATCAAATGTTAGACTATGGTTCAATTTTATGAACACAAAGATATACACTGATAATGAAAGCACAATATTCATTGTCAAGAATCCAGTGTTTCACTCCAAAACAAAGCATATTGAGATTAGGCACCACTTAATTAGGGATGCTTATGAGAAGAAGCTTATCCAGGTGCTGCAAATTCACACTGATGACAATGTGGCTGATCTTTTAACTAAAGCTTTTGATGTTAGCAGGTTCAATTTCTTGACTGTTTAACTATTGGCATGATAACCTATAGCTGCTATAGTTTAGGTAACGGAAGATAGGTGATTTCGAGTTGTTGTACAGTTTGTAGATGGAACTTTGTTATAGAGCATTGGTTGAAGAGAGTTCATATGTTGGGATGGACAATAGTTCGTAACTTTTATATTCATGGGTTATGACATACATATAGATCCTCATGAATTCTCACATGTCTTATCTAGTCTTTTCTAGTGTGCTTGTGAAGAATAGAGGCATGTTGTTGTATAATTATTTCAGGAAAAGTCACACCTTTATTTGCTTCTATGTTGGTACAACTAACTGAGGATGAGGGTGCCACTTCAGAATGACCATCTGAACCACAACCTACACCCTCTCCTCCTCACCCAAGTGAAGCCAATGTTGAGCCTCAATCTAACCCATCCCCTAGACCTTCACCTTCTACTCATATTCCTGATTCTATTCCAGAGAGTTTTGGTGGGAACCATAGAGGTCAGTCATCCGGTGATAAATCCCTTTCAGGGAATGAGGGTGACATGACACTCTAAAGTGTGTATGATCTTTGTATCTCCTTGTGTACACATGTTACAGATCAAGCCAAGGAAATAAAACACTTGAAGGCACATATCAAAAAGCTTAAGAAGAAAGCCAAACCTGTTATCACACACCACAGAGCTTAGATGAAGAGTGTTTCCTTAAAGCAAAGATTGGCAGGAAAGAAGTCCTTGAAGAAACAGATACATAAGTCAACACTAATAGTTTGACTAACCTGCTTAAGTCATGGTTGTCACACTACATTGGGTAAACTTTATTATTCATGATGTTGAACTTTATTTCTTATGTTGGAACTTTGTTTTTAATCGAATTTGATATGGAGTAGTTACGTTTACTTGTTTGGAACTATGTAGATATTGATATGGAGTTTTTGGCAATTTATTCAATAATGAACTATGATCTTGATTATGAGTTTGTTTGAATTGGAACGTGTCTAAATATTTAATTGATGAATCATAACTGGATTTATAGGGCGAAATTACCTCTTGCTTTGTTTTGTTCCTTAATATCGGCGCGCAAATATGTTTGGTAATTCATACTTGACAACTATGAATTAAACAAGTTAAATGGACTCGTGATGGTTTAATCTAAAGTATAGGTCGAAAGGACTCTAATGAGAAAATTGGCAAAATCATATTTCTCACAAATGGATCATAATGAATTGGTTTGTAAAAAACGTTCATAGGTCGAAATGGTGCGTTTGGATAAACCGTGATATATGCAATTCCATGATATTACCCATTGACTTGGAATTGTATGCTTTTTGATTTTGTGTGCTATTGTTTAATATCTATCCGATGTTCCATTCACACCATTGAGATAGAAACTAGTTCCAAACAAATTATTTTAGTATTTGATTGCATCTTGTTGAATTCCGTCTTTTAAATACTTTTATGGTATTTTGGCTTGTGACATCCTTTATACCTTGCGTGCATTTTTATAAACCACATAATATAATTCTCTTGGATGATCCTGACTTACCACAACAACCTTGATATGAATGATATGGGTATACACACTCTGTCAACCATTAAACTCCCTATTCTGAAGAAAGGTGAGTATGACATATAGGCCATGAAAATGGAACATTACTTGAGCCATATAGACTATCCTATATGGGAAGTCATACAAAAAGGAAATGGTCTTGTAAATGTCTCTACTGACACAAATGTACAAATAAAGGTTTTACCTCCCAAAACTGCTAAAGAAATTTTAGCTAGAGAGAGAAAGGAAAGCAAGGACCACCTTGCTTATGGCTATACCAGAAGACCATTTAGCAAAGTTTCACAAAATGACTGATGCTAAAGATATTTGGGAAGTTATCAAATCCAGATTTGGTGGTAATGATGAATCTAAGAAGATGCAGAAATACATTCTGAAGCAACAATTTGAAAAAAAATTGTATCCAACTCAGAAGGATTGCACAAAGGTTATGACAAGTTTCAGAGTCTTTTGAGTCAACTTGAGATTCATGGTGTAGGTGTCTCCACTGAAGATGCCAATCAGAAGTTTCTTAGGTCTGTACCTGCTTCCTGGTCCCAAGTATCCTTGATAATAAGGACCAAGCCAGGAGTAGATACTCTTAGTTTTGATGATCTCTATAAAAATCTTAGAGTATTTGAGTCTAATGTTAAAGGCTTTACTGCATCATCTTCTAGCACACAGAATGTGGCATTTGTTTCTTCTGAAAGCACTAGTAGTACTAATGATGTTAGTACTGCTTATGGTGTTTCTACTTCTTCTGGATATAACTCACAAAGAGAAAACTCTTCATCATACACTGATGAACTAATGTACTCATTCTTTGCTAATCAATCTAGTGGTCCATAATTGGATCATGAGGATCTTGAGCAGCTTGATGAGTTTAATTTAGAAGAAATGGACTTAAAATGGCAAGTGGCCATGATTTTAATGAGATTGAAGAAGTTTTACAAGAAGACAGAAAGAAAACTGCAGTTTGATGCCAAGGAACCAGTTGGCTTTGACAAGACCAAAGTCGAATGCTTCAATTGTCATAAGACATGGCATTTTGCTAGAGAGTGCAAATTAAAAGTAAAATCAAAGGATCAAGGTGAAGCACAAATTGAGAGAGATGCTGAAATAGCATTAAAGGTTCAAGTAGAACTTGATGAAGAAGCTAGATTGGAGAGACAGAGACAAGAGCAAGCATCTTTGAACTACATTGCAAATTTGTATGATGAAGTTCAAGAAAGAATAGATGTTGATCATGAATTAGCTGTCAGATGTACTAAAAAAGAACAGAAAAAGTACATTATGGATGAAAGAGCCAAGTTACTTGCAGAGTATTTTGAAAATAGGAAGAAGCAGTTGGTTGAAGGAAGAGCATTTGCAATCAGGAATAAACCTCCAACAAGATCTCAACTGAGAAGCCTAATGATGACCTACCTTAAGCATACATGTAGATATAAACATGCTCAGCTAAACAAAAAGACTCTTGAAGAGATTCATGTCTTATACATCAAGGAACAGGAAAGGATTGCAGACTTTGTTCCTATTGGGTCTGAGAGAGATGAAAGAATGATTGAGAAAATGAATAAGAAAGCAGCTGGTGTACATGAGGAAAAGGTTCTTGAAGAACCTGATAGTACTAAAGTTGAAGTTAAGCAAGAAGGAAATAAAGAGAGTACCAGAAAAAGACCAGGCATAAGACTTAAGATGAAAGCAACAAAGAAGTCTAGAATGCAAAAGATAGACTATGATCTTGAAGAAGAAGAGCATCTAAAGATTTTTCTGAAGCTAGTCCCAGATAAAGAAGGAATAATAGATTATGAAGTCCTGGAGAAGAGATTTCCAATCATTAACTGGGAATCAAAATTCTATCATCTTGACAGACATGGAGCAGAGTGCATCTACTACAGGATCTTTAGATCTGATGGAAGTTCTAGATGGATTAAAACCTTTTCTGAGATGGTGACAATGTTTGATAGGCTAGATCTTGAAGAGTTATATAACCTGGTGATGCAGAGGTTTGAATCAACTACTCTAGAAGGTGTTAATCTAGTTCTATGGGGAGATTTAAAGACAATGTTTAATGAAAATGCAGAAGATGATATTTGGAAGAATCAAGAGGAATGGATTCTTAGGAGTTGGAATTTCTATGAGAATTGTGGGGTACATACTTTGATACTAGAAGATGGTACTGAGATTCATATGCTTGCAGAAAGAAAATATCCACTTACAAAAGAAACACTTGAGAGGATGCTATCTTTAAAGTTGATTGCTGAGTCTGCCAGTGAAAGTGCTTATAATCTGCTTAGGTTCATTCAAAAGCAGATTGATGAATATGGAAGCCATGATGGAAGTAAGAAGGATCTTTAAGTGTTGGTTTCATTACCACACAACAAATGGTCATCAGTTCACCATGTCTAACAGACATCAAGAACTGGCTAATCCAGAGCAAACGACTTTTGGTAAAGACTTCTCAAATCCGTTAATGGCTCATAGTTTGCCAAAAACTATATGGTTCTCAATTCACCATGCTTTACAGTAAAGAGTTGGCTAGTCCAAAGCAAACGGCTTTTGGTAAAGACTTCTCAAATCCGTTGATAGTTTATAGTTTACTCAAAACTATATGGTTATCAATGCACCATGTTATTGCAATGAAGCATTGGCTATTCCAGAGCAAACGGCTACTGGTAAAGAAATATCAAATCCGTTTATGGCTGGTAGTTTGTCAAAAACTACAAAGCCAACTTACTTGGTGCAGATGTGTTGATGAGTTGCCGAGATACTATGATGATGACAAAGACTAGAAAGTAAAGAATTTCAAGTTTACAAAGTAACAAAGGAGTTCAAGTTCATCAAAGAGCAGATTAAAGAGTAGTAGTGTGTTTAGATACATCCTCCTAGTGTTTAAGAAGCTCAAACTAAAGAAACATGAAGGTTAACAAGTAAACATCATGTTTAGGGGAGGATTTGTTGGGTTTCAGAAGTTTCTACAACTTAGTGCTACTACTTATACAAGTTACTGCTGCTAGTTCTACTTAGTGCTACTGGTGAAGACTGCTAAAGATTGAAGAAAATAGACTAAGTCATTAGTATTGTTAGTGTTAGTATAGTTAGTACGTCTAGACATTAAGACGTAACCTATGCCAGTATAGTTAGAGTTTTGTTAGTAGTAAGTTAGTACTAGCTATCATATAATAGTTAGTACTGATAGGAGATATGCATATTAAATAGGAATAGATATGCATTAACTCTTCAACACGTTTTGAAAGCCCCATTAGGGTTTTTTCCTTGGTGTATAAAAGGAACGCACAACCCACCAAAACCACCCCAATAACGGGCGCTAGACACGAGATAACTCCTCAAACATATCATAAGTTAGTAAACTGTAACCTAGCAATTAATAGTACAACAAAGTTCTATTTTATTCATGTCTTCTTCATCTTAGCAGTATAAGTTAGTATCCCACATAACTTATATTGTTCATAGTCATTGTTTCTCTTGTAGTTAGTTTGGATCTAGATTGACTACCACCCTTAACAGGCTAAAGATCTATTCATTAGGATCAACAATAATTTACCCATAATTTTACTAACTTTTAATTACTATAACTTAACCTATAAATTTACCATAACCTTTTAATTAGCATTTAAACACTTTTTACCCAATATCCTAAATTAGGGTACATTAACCCTAATTCAATAATTCTTTAATTCAACTCTATATAAAAATTACTTACTTGAAAGAATGATTGATAGGGTTAATACTCTTGAATTAGAACACCAATCCACCATCATGATCTCTAGGACAATCTTGTTTCCCTCTCTTTTTCTTCTTGAACTGACACAGACACACACACACTACCAAATTCTAGATAGTTATGGAAAATGCCAGGGATATTGTCTAGATATTTCTTGGTGTCAAGTGTGACCATTTGGCAAGAATAGTCCCTTAAGTGCTTTTCTTATATAATTGTGACACATCAATCTTTCTAAACCCATTTACATATTGTTTTACTTAACCGATACGCCGTATCCATAACTATAGATCCGCCAGAATCATTCTAGACTATAACCAAACCCCGGTATTTCAATATAACCCTAATATGCCATAAGTCCTTGTCAATGTTATCAATATTCCAATATGCCATATCCTTTCTTGTATCAATATGCCATATTCACACTTAACAATACGTCGTGTTGGTTCTGCCAGACAGATGCTTAAGTCTCTTAGCATATTTAGATTATTAAAGTCATAGTCAAACTTATCTAATGGCTTTTTCGTAATTAAAATGCTTAAAACCTGGTTTTGCGGTGTTACAAATCTACCCTCTTATTTAGATTTTGTCCTCGAAATCTCTTCGTTTAACTCTTATAATTATCTACCCACTTCTCTACATCCATAATTATATTACATTACGACTCTTATTAAGGTTGATATGTCATCCAAGACATATCTTCCTACGGTCAGCCAATCATTCAATCAACTTTTTCTCTATATTATTACGTTTCCATTCATTTCTTTTCTAAATTTTCATCAAGGACTACATGTCACTTGAGAAATTGCATTATCTTGACTTAATGTAAGTCGATCCTTAGTTAATACTTTCATATTTATCGTAGCCATCTTAACATTCCTTTTATTGTTTCCATTATAACACTTTGCTTTCTTTAATTATTTTTAGTTAATTTTTGTCAAGGACTATAAGTCACTTAGGAAAATTTAATACTTTGAATACATAAAGTCAAACCTTGACTATTACCTTCTAAATTCACATTAGGATGCTAATAATACTTAGCGACCACCATAGTCATTACACCATGCCATAAGGCATACTATAACCTCAATTCAAACTTATGTCCTTCGACCTATACTCTTAACGTCTAAAACATAGGTTTCTCCTAAAGTCTCTACTAAAAGTCGCATTCTAATTCTTATTTCGCCTATCTTATCTCCTACGATGTCTAACTAATTTTAGTCTCTCGTTTTCTACTTCTTTAATCCTTCTCATGCTATGACGAGAACACATAAGCCCACTCATCTATACTTCTTTATTTTCATTAAGAAGCGTCCCAATCAATGCAAATAAGAAAATATAAACTTATGGTTCGGTGATTCACAATTTCTTTATTTAAATGAAGAGGTGTCCCAATCCATTTAAATACGAAGATTATGAATCAACCTACTTATACACTTCTGACATAACACTCTAACTACTATTAGACACTTTTACTTTTAACCTTTTTCATATTTTACATTTATCGACCCTTATTCTTTCACTTTTCCTCACGTTACATTTTTACCCCTTCTAGCCTTGTATCCAAATCATTATCACATTCCCTTAAAGGGATTTTAACTATACCCTTGCGTTACCATTAACATTCAGTTTACACTTTAGCAAGTTTAGCCATCCTGGAGGATACCATTACATTCATCATTAACATTCTTATTCTATCCCGAAGGATACCATTACATTCATCATTAACATTCTTAGGCTATCCCAATGGATACCATTACTTTTCACACTGGATCCAAGCTAAGTTTAAATTTATCATTTTTACCCCTTTTTGTCATTTACGTACTTTACGAATAATATACTTTTCCATTTCCACTTTTTTATTGCCTTATGCCATTCTAAATTACACTTTATCATCTTTTATATATTTTACAAAATTCAATTGATACTTGTCTATCTCATATATTACATATTCATATGCATTTCCACATTGCATTTCTTGTTTTGTTGTCAACCCTATGTTAACCTCATTATCAATTTTATACTAATACATCCCTTTAATCTATTAAACTTTTTCACGTATATAAACCTCACATTGGTTTACTTTAGGACACACTCATTAATTCATTTTACTCATCATACATCCCCTTCATATATCTACATGATCATATTCATTCTTTATCATTCATATACGTCTCGTACTTAATCATATCATACTATCGCATTATACTTTATCATATTCTCTAAATTACATGACTTATCATACTTCAACCCTTTATTAATAATTCATATAAGCACTTACTTTTAATACATAATAATTTTCACTTAAGCAACTTTTTCATAATTTAAACATTTACACATTTACTTACCTTAACTTACATACTTTCATCATTACTTATTATAATGCAATCCTATGCATTTAACTTAGCTCAAGCACTTCATAAACTCATACCATCATACACCTTATACATTACTTAGACATTGAATAACCTACCATAGACTTTACATTAAATAAACATATACTTCTACATTTAACACTTCTCTAATAAGTGTTTTGCATTCTTACCCGCATTTATAACCATTTAGTCTATGGCAAAAAATAACATATATCACATTTCTTACTCATTCTATATCTAAGCATCATTATAATCAAAACCGTAAGTACTAACTACCTTATAACCAAGGCATTCGCATTCTTCGCTACTTATACTTACGGCATACGCATCACGCGTGGTCTAAGTTTAGGTAACCTATAGTGGAAACCTACTTCACTTAGACTGAAGCTCTGATACCAAGGTGAAATGTCCCTTTTCCGACTTTAAAATTGACCAAAAATTTAAAACTTTTTACTCAACACTTTACCGGAAATGAGCTTATGTCCCTTTTTAATAAGCTAACCAAAATATATTACCATTCAATCCTTAAAATTATCATAAACATAAAATAAACTCAAATACCTTTCCAACGGTATAAAGCACACCCTCTAACTCTTTACGGTTTGGGTTTTACGACTAAAACAAGAATAACCAAAAACTACGATCATCAGACATGGATACGCCATATCCATGAAAATGGATATGCCGTATCTACCCTAAACCTTCAATACGTTGTATCCATAACTTGGATATGCCGTATTGGACCATCAGACCCAGAACCTGCAGAAACATATGTAGAAAAGCCCTTTTTGACCCAAAACACGATTTCATTAACTTGAAACATTACAAGAACCTCCAAAACTTATTTATACTTTATATTAAACCAATACATAACGTTTGTGGTCTCAAAAACCTACTAAAACATACTTTACAATGTAACGGGTGTTTTGCCAAATACCCTTTTTGTTATAAAATAGGGTGTGGTATAGGGTTTGTGATGATCCTGGAAATCTTGCTTGTATCGTGTTGAGTTCACTTTCTGTATAAAGTATTTTGACCCTATATATGCCTGGGTTGCATGAAATCTCTATCGGGATAATACAAGAAGAATAGCAATTTGTGTTCTAGGCACAAGATCACAAATTATGAACAACGGAGGAATTGTAAAAGAGCTTTTCGTTCTATATATCTGAGACACGATGTTTCTGTATGAATATACAAAAAAAGATGACAGTTTCAGGCAGTTAGAGTTGGTTAAAACCAAATTTTACAACCAACTGACATAGACTTTACGGCGTAACACTAAGATAGTTTACGACGTAACGTCGTTATTACTTCACTTGTTACGGCGTAACATTACCTGTTACGGCATAATCCAACAAGTCTTTAATACTGACTATACATTACGACGTAACCTAATCGCATAGGTTACGGCGTAAACCCCCAAAGATCTTAGTTCCTTACCCAGCATGAGTTTACGGCGTAAACCGTGCATTTCCTGTCTTGATAGATTTCATGTTAACTCAACGAGTGTGCACTCCACACTTCCCTAACTCGTATCCGAGCCGAACATGAAACCTCTTTGGTCTCTAGTAAATCATCATTACCTAAATGGCCGTCGATGACACTAAAATCACCAACAAATCCCCCCTCCCTATTTTAGTGTAATCCTTGATTTACTAAAACATATATTAAATTATATATAGTTATGTTATAACAAACACAACGAAACAAAAAAAATGCATAAATGAAAATGTCTTGCGATTGAATTTCCATCTTAGTATAATACACATTCTAAATATTCAAAAATTAAGGTGTCGTAACGATTGAACCTGTCAATCCATTTGAATACCTGAAGATACTATACACATAAGTTTCTACAACACTCTAATGTTTGTTTACTTGACACTATTACAAGTCATGTGTCGTAATCCATTAATGAACATATAGGAAGCCAAGTCTAAGCTTTTTGAAGTGGCATAAGTTCATGTTCACATAGGTGGTCCTCTTAGTCTTGCACCCGCATTTGCAATTTTTTAAAAGAACCATTAAGAAGGTAAAATTCAACCTACCATCACTTACAGGTCTGAACACATACCTCGGGAAGATAAATACACGTGTTTCAATCTCTAACTATGAGCTTTCTATATTGAATTCAGCTTCTAACATTGTATTATAAGAGAATTAGGTATCGCATAGGTAGTAGATTTATATGGACTATAATCCCATATCTATCACTGACTTAATCATTAAGTCCCTAGCTTGACCCTTTGTCAAGTGGTCAGCTAAATTATGTTATGACCGAACAAACTCAATAGAAATCACACCATTCCTTATTAGTTCTCTAATCATACTATGTATAACACTTAAGTGTCAAGACTTGCCATTATAGATTTGACTATATGCTTTTGTTGGGATTTTATATTTGATGAGACAAAATAAATAAAAGAATGAAACATAAGGACTTAAATCGTTCAAGATTGGAATTCTACAAGCTGTAGAATTATGGAAGATTTAGTCAAAGATATCAAAAGATAAAGATTCCAAAAGACCTCCTTAAGAGATAAAGAAAACAGAAGAATTTCTTAAATTTTTAAAAGATTTACATGATTATATCTATATGTTTAACTTCCTTTTAAGTCATGATCTCTCTATATAAAAGAATCATAACACATATTTTAGTATCCAAGAAAAACATATTGTGAACACTGTAACAATGTAGATGTCTATTGGAGTATGTAGCCTCAAAATCTTTGAATCCACTGTTACATGTGGTAACCATTCTAAACAGATCATCATATAATTGGGCTTGTAGGAACCGTATGTAATAAAAACCCTGTTCAAAAACAATTGTCTCTTAATTACCAGCAGCATAACTGTTGTTGACACCTAATTGTAGGCTTCATAATCGATTTTGCCCATCAGGATAATAATAACATTGAATGATATAAAAGCACAGCGAAATAACAAATAAGAAAATCATATTATCACAAGGTTTTTTTTTATTCATAACTACAAAACAAAAAACAATTCGACTTAATCTGTCGACTAAGCATCTAGATAACTAACTATTCACCAACTAATAAGCTAAACTATTATACTTCATTGGAGAGATCTAACTTATGATGGATTAAAACTATTCACCCTACCATCTTCTTATATACTAGAAGGCTAGGTTAAAAGAAAACCTAGCTTGATAAGAAGCTAACTAATATTACACATTAATTCCCCTTTTTTTCAATCTTTCTCTTTTCTTCAAATGTGGTTTTGTAATCTCAAATCTCAAATCCCAACAATCATCCCCAATTTGATATTACAATTACAAAAAATCTTCAGGTATGAAACAATCTTCAAGCTTCCCCTTGAAATAAGATATTCTTCTACATGTCACCACTTTAAAATAAGCTGCAAACCATATAGTCTTCTTCCCCTTTTTGTAATCATTAAATAGGGGTCATCTGTAGATAAGCAACTTGTGAACACTTCCCTTAAGTGGTACATATAGATGGTTAAACATGTTAACAATAAGCTTCCCCTAAAAAATATGTTAACCATCTCTTGAATCTCGAACTATGTAGGCTCTACGTAATGATCACTGATGAAGAAAACTGAGTATAACGAACTTGATGAAAAAGTAGAATATCCCAAACTTGTGTCTTATGTCTTGTTTATCCATGTGACGTCGAACTTATACCGAAACCAGGAAATATAAGTAGACTGCAACCTCTTGACAAAATCCCCATCCTCTATAATGAGACATTGAGCACAATAATGTAACTCCTTTAAGTGATAGTGAATGTGAGCATTGAGCACCATAAGAAAAATCACACATTGCTAGATTTTGCAAGTCTTCGTCAACACCATATAAAATGAACAAGTTATCTTCAAAGTGTAACACCCACTTTAAGATATGATAAGAACACACACTCGTAAAATTCAACTACAACATCAAATAAGTGATAAGCAATCGTCTTTGTAATCACATCTTCAATAAATCCTAAAAATAATAGCCATATAACCAATAAGAATCAACTATTATGAAAAATAGTTATGTCCAAGATCCAAACATGTGTGTCAACCGATATCAATCAACGCCAGCAGTATTAACAATTCCAAATACGAACCAAACCTTCTTTCTTCATAGATTCGACACAAAACATAACCTTGTAAGATCCTAGATCAAGAGCCCTATGGCTCTGATACCAATTGTGGAATTTGTTAAGACTCCTTAGATCGTTTAAGACTCGAGAATGTTTAGTTCTCATCTAGGATAATGATAACACAGATTAAATATTTGCACAGCGGAATTAATAAGAAACGAATCAATGTTATCACAAGGTTTTTCTTTTATTCAACACAGCCCCAAATACTATTTGATCAGAATAGATCGGTTACTCTTAACTAGTAACAGGGATTTAACAATCCTTGAGGCTAAACACTATAGACATCTATCTTTTCTACTCTACCATACAAACACACGCCACACTTTTGGTACACACTATACTAGTCGACTCTCATTGGAGAGATCTAACTATGATGGATGTAAAACTATTCACCCTACCTCTCTTTATATAATAGAGAGGGTAGGGTTTACAAGAAAACCTAGCTTTGATATGAAACTAACTTAATATTGCACATTAAGTCCTTGTTGTTTCATCTTTCTTCTTTTCTTCATATGTGGTTTTGTAATCATCAAATCTCAAATCCCAACAATTGTTATCATTGTTATTGTTTATCCTAGATATAAAATCTAAACAATCTGAGCTTAAACAATTCTTTAGTTTTCATAATTGGTATCAGAGCCACGGGGCTCTCGATCTAGGATCATTAAGAGGTTTTTATTGGCGAAATTATAAAGGCAAAAGGTATTAAATTTCTAATTTTTGGTAAAAGCTAATTCGGTAATCATACAAATTCGGTGAATTAGTGTTTTTCATCAAACCCTAATTCGGTGAAACAAAAGGCATGGTTTTCGGTTGCAAGATTTAATGGTTTGTTTTCTTTTAGGGTTTTGGTACTCAAGATAAGGGTTTCACATTCTGGTTTTATAATTTGATTTGGATTCCTTTGATGTTACAAACAAACGAATACAAAACAAACGATTAGGGTTTCTAAAAACCCTAATTCGATGTACAATGAAACACAGAGATAACTTTAGGGTTTTTGTGTCTATTGTTTTCGTAACTATTTGGAATGATTAACTAAAGGATGTGATTGCTCATGGTGATAAGGCGATTCCTAATTCTGTAATGATGTGTAAAGCAGTCGTTGTGGCTTGCTTTAGATCAGTTAGAAATGTATGATGCAACCAAGAAGATGTTGAATAAAACAAGAGATAAGCTATCTAAAGAACTTGGTATCTGGATAAAAAGGTTAAAGGTTATCAGGTTTGTTTGCGGGTTCAAGATGGTGATGACTAGTTTGATTGTGGATCTGTTAACTCTAAAAAGGCAATTTCTTTTCATGAATTAATCGCTTTCCTTTTGGTTAAGGTTTCACTATTTTTAAGGGTTTTGTTATATTATCATCATTATGGGATCTAATCGATGTGTATATAAATGTTTACTGGTTGGATGTGATTTGATGGCTGGGTTGAAACCCTAACTATTGGGTTTTTATCCTTAATATGGTGAATCTGATGTGAAGAGTTGATTAAAGTTGTTCGTATATGTGTTTCTACTGCCAAGGATAATACAAAACTAGTTAATATTGCTAATATACGCTTAATATTGCTTTCATACTTTGTGCTGCTAATACATGTCATGTAACGAGAAGATTAATGTTGTATGGGTTCATTACTACTGCTCGTCTAAGTTTGATTAGTACTGATGCCAGTTTTAATGCAAGTATGGTGGAAGTGGTATTGATGCTGCTGGTTCGTGATTGTATTTGTGTTGTTGAACGTGGTAGTGATGATATTTATGTTGGATATTGCTGCAAGGTTATTAGCAGATTTGCAAGTGGTATTGATGCTGTGGTTCGGTTGATTGTTTTGTGCTAGTTGAATCGTTTTGGTTAGTAATGATATTTATGTTGGATATTGCTGCAAGGTTATTAGCAGATGTACAACAGGTATTCAACAAGTTTAAATGAGGTAGTAAAGAAGACGTGTATATTGGGATTTTCATGATTGCATTTAGGGTTTATATAATTTGTTTTCTTGATGAATAAACCCTAATAACTATGTTATTGGCATGAGTTCAATATTGATTTATGCTGCTAAGGAAACTACTTAATGCTGCTAGTTGATCATTTGTGCTGCCAAGACGATACAAAGGAACTTAGTGCTGCTAGCATTGGGATTAAAGGAAATTTTATACTGTTTGTGTTAAAAGCAGTTAGTTACTACTGCTTGTTAGACTTAAACCAAGGTTAGTACTACATGTATGTTTAATACAACTAATAAAAGAAGTTTTCTACTGTTGGTTACTACTGCTTGGTTTAAGGGGAAGCTGAAGTTATTGGATTCAGATTCACTTAAA
>BQNB010036925.1:2066-48034 GCA_026074375.1 Tanacetum coccineum | reverse complement strand
AGGATGTTTACATGATATAAACATAGATATAGATGGCATTGATAGAGGTTTCATGAGCTCGTTTACTTTAGAGATGCAAGTTACGTTACATTATGAGATAAAGCAAAAATTTCCCTGTAAAAAGGTGGTGTATATATAATAGATGGATATTACAGTGCATCTAATTTAATAGATGGTTAATTACATTGATGAAAATTGCGGGTTGTTATAATAATGCGTAGGACTCTTGAGTTATTAATTGTTTTCACAATGTGTGAGCAACAAATATCTTTGAACAGTGTCCTAATGAGATTAATTGATGATCTCTTGGCTCTAGACTCAATAGTGTGTTTTGATTTAAGTAATCGGAGGCTAGAGCAGACTGCCACCTTTTCAATACCAACTAACTCGGAGTGAGAAAGCCGATAGAAATGCATGTAATCTCCGTGAGAAATGAAATAGTAGTCTGTTGAGAAACCTTGAGTGGTTGGGGAGGGTTGTGCATTGCATCACTAGGTCTATGATGTCAGTCTTTAATGTCACCAATCATCTTTTTTATTCTTGATAACAGATGTATTGACCCAGTTTCTGCCTAAGTATATGGAGGGCTTCTTTCTTTTCACCCTTTATCCTTACAATTCTTTTTCATTCTTCAACCCCTTCAGCGCTTACTGAGACTTCATAACTAGTACCTTGTTGGGTTGTTTCAGTACTAGCTCCATCTTAGTCGGCACTCTTCCCTTATTCTTACTTTTACTCCTTTTTTCATACCTAAGGACTACTACACTATCTAGTGGAATATCCCTGGGTAGATCCCTCCGGTTCTGGCTGGATCATAGGAATGAATACCTAATCTTAACCACCTTATAACTCCAATGCAGTAATTTAAATGGTCGGTCTTTGGTATTTCCACATTTTAGCCAATCACGTAACCATTTGCTCCCCCTTCATATGTGCATCGATTAATCGAAAGATTTTAGCACATATATGGGATAGCGTACACTTAAGATCTTAAAAATCACATTATTAGCCATATATTTTAATTACATTTTCTCCCCTTTTCAAAAATATTATATCTCTTGATATTTTGGATATTAATTGATTCAAATATAACTGCTTTCGAGAAAAGAATGTCCAATTATTAACAAGCCGCAATAGGAACATTTTTTATGCCCCCCCTCAAATTATGAGGGTATTATATGGTTTTAAATTCTAATTCCTCTGCTTGTGTAGACTTACCTGAAGATTTAAGCAGAGATTGGGTACCTTTGGAAGAGCTAGATGACTTTGATTCCTTTGACTTTGTGCCCTTTGATGGTTCAGCATCCTTGCTTGACTTTCTTCTTTTCGTCCCTTGGTCTGATCCAGCGGAAGGGTCTTCATCCTTGTCTTGATCATCTCGTCCTCTTTTCAATGTAACAACATCACCATATGAGGTAATGATGTCCTTGTCCGAGTTGTGCGCTTCGACCAATACATTGTAGAGATTCTTTTGAATGTCTGATTTGTTTATTGATTTATTAGTCTCCATTTTGTCAATGAGAATCTTCTTCAATTCGAATTTTGATAATGAAGTTGCTACTGCGTAAGACGTTTGAGGTTGATTAGTTGATCTAACCAACACTTCACTCCCAGAGATTCTGTTACGTACTTCTTAATCTGTGGCATGATCTTGGAGACTTGATCTTTCACCTGATCCTTGATTAATGCCTTCATGGTTGAGTCTACTTGATTATAGAATTCTTGATTCTCAGCTTCAACTTCTTCTTTGAGCTTGTTTATATGTAGTCGAACAACCACATCCACTACTTCTTTCATCTTGGAGGCAAGGTACCGATCAACAATGCGCGGAATTAAAGAGACAGCTTCAGCAAATTGCCTTGTTTGGTTAGACTTAGACATTTTAGTTTCCAAGGCGGACACCCTTTGATTAAACTGGAATAAGGACGCAAAGTTAGGAATTTATGCAAGTCATTGTTGGATTAGTTGTTGTTGTTTTGGAATTTGGTGTTTGTCGTTGAGGAATTATTGTAAGATGTGAAGAAGGATTGATGGGAGAAGGAGGAGGAACGGTTAAGGTGTTCATCAGGGAAGCAATCTCATTGACATCTGGACCGGTGTTATCAAGGTTTAGAAGCTTGCTTGTAAAATTGAATGAGATAGAATAACTTTGCATGGTACCTTCAGTCTTATCATGGACAGTCGTAAACGTCACGTGACCATCATCTTCTTCTTGCTCAAACCTTAATTCGTGAGAAGCATTTTGTTGATCTTCTCCACCTTGTCCAGCATTAGTCATGTCGGTATCTCTGAGTCCCTAAGTGATGTTCAAATCTCCATACAACTCCTTTGTGACATCATCGTCTTCTTCTTTATACATCTTTTCTTCATCGTCAGATTTGTCCTTCTCTGGAGTATGCACGTACTCCTCATCTTGTTCTTCTTCTTCATAGTCTTTCAGAGTGAAAGAAGGATTCTTATCATCATTTGAATCAGTCTGTTCACTATCTTATGCATCATTACCACCATCATCATCATTACCACTGTCATCATCATTACCACCATCATCATCTTCGTTATTGAAATCATCATTTTCATCTTCACTGTTACCCCAAGAATCATCATCACTGTCAGAAGAGTCTTCTTTAGACACATCATGAACCCTTGGTTTCATACTAGTTCCTTCACTTGTGTCTTTAGTCTTGCCGGTTTGCTCATCAGGAAGTTTCTCGCTTGCTTTTCCTTAGAGTTTTCTTTAGCTAAGCATCTTCAAGTAGTGCATCATCAGAAAGTAACTCAATTCCCTTGCCTCTATCAGCCTTATCTGGTGCTTTCTTCTTCGATACCGACTTACCAGGAGTATCTCTGATGACAACACCGATTGTTGGGGCAGTAGTGGCCTTTTTGGTAGGTCTCTTAACTCGCTTACCCTTCTGAGTAGATTCTTTGGGAGAAGCTGGGACAGTCTTGAGTTTGGAAGAAGCAAGCTTCTTGAACTTCCTTGCCTTCTCAGGAGGAACTTTCCCAGTAGCATAGTCAAGATATGTCTTGTAAGTTGTAGATAGCTTGATGTCATCATTTATCATTCCATCAGGAATCAGTGCTCCATTGATAATCTTTTGTTTTAGAAACAAACTTGAGGGTACCTAACAGACTATCATCACGAGCAGTGTGAAGATTTATCATGTTCCTTACAGAGATGGTATTATCTTTGGAGATGAAATGGTTAATTATGACTTTGGTGAATCTTGGGTAGGGCATGTGCTCTTTTCTTGCTGAACTAGTTTCTCTTTTGTCAGCTTGATACATAAGTCTTCCCAGAGGAGAGCAACATAATCAACATTCTTCAGATTGTACACGGCCTACAAGATTTGAGCTTGTGATTCCCTGAGCCTATAAAGTCCTATTGATTTCCTAAAGATGCACCTGTTAATGACAACAGCAAATGTCCTCCAAGGCTGGTGCATTTGATCAGTACGTATTGCAAATAGCATTTCACAATTGCCAGAGTAGCCGAGCTCTTTGATAAATGAGACAAGATCATCTTCAGATGGTAGATCATCAAACTCTTGATTAGGTAGTCTGGGATAGATCTGAAGGATCTCACGAAATACTTTAGTGTCAACTCGGCACTTTTTCTTATCTATCTTAAAGTTGTAAGCATCTGTATTTCCAATCTTGTTGACGGTGTTCCAGAACTGATGCATGTAGATTTTAGGGACTTCAGCAGAGATCTGGAAAGCAGGATAGCAAGGAGATAGCTTGAGAGCTTCCAATGTAACTTGATATGTTTCTTCCTTTTGTGGCTTGGTGAAAGCAATTCTAGCATTGCATCTTTTAATCTTCAGTCTCTTCTCAGGAGCGAACAAAGAATTGTCAAGAGTAGCTTGTTGAAATGCAATAGGATTCATGTTTCTGCTAAGAAGATTCAAATACAGTTCATATGCAAAGCAATTTATAGACATTAGTCAGGCAGACTTAGCCACATATTATCAGGCATTTAATAGCAGGACACAAACCAAAAGGTCAACTTAAGGTCAACAATCTAAGTTTAGGTCACTAATAGTTAATTTGGCAAATTATATATGACATAAGAAGATTTAAACCTAAAATGAGTTAAAAAGTTAAAACATTTTGGAAAGAAATCAATTTTATACCACATGTATAAATCACCGCCGTGACTAGAGTATAAATCACCGTCCTAAACTTGGTATAAATCGCCGCCAATAGCTGTAGGTATAAATCGCCGTCTATAGGGATATGTATAAATCGCCGTCTAATGTGATATGTATAAATCGCCATCCACGGAGATGTATAAATCGCCGTCTATGGGGATGTATAAATTGCCGTCTAGAGGGATGCATAAATCGCCGTCTAGAGGAATGTATAAATCGCCTTCTAACCTAGGTATAAATCGCTGTCTATTGTTTAAATGCGTATAAAACATCGTCTAAAAAACTTTGATTTTGCAACACCTATGATTATGACATTTATGCTATAAAAACACTTTGATAATGCATATATGAGCTTATCCTGACAATTATAACAAGAATCAACCACAAAATTTTCATTTAGAGGCAAGAACGAGTGTGTTCATACTTGTTTGAGTCAAAATCACAAAAATATGCATACAAGACTTGGAATTTCTCATTGATAAGCATTCAAGAAAGGATATTAACACAAACTAAGCACAAACCCATCAAATTTAACAAGTATTTCCTATAAATCTAAATATTTATACTGAAGAATGATTCAAAACCCATTTGAACGTTCAACCCATGAAATTCTGCTATAGATGAGTAATCTATATCCCCTAAACATCAAAACCCCTCTATCAATTTTAAGTTTGGACAAATTTTAATTTTCACAAACCCTAACACGATTTCTAGGGAATTCGAGCAAAATACTGAGTTATGGCCTAATTCCTTTTGAACATAAGATGTATATGATGTGGGGAACAAGATTGTAGTTTACTTTGAAGCTTGAAAATGTCTGAGATACAGTATGTATGTGTTTACTGTGATGAGAAAGAAGGAGGGTAGGGGTGTTTGTGTTAAAAGTTTCACTTTTTGACATAAATGCCCCCTTAACTCTTAGATCCTTTCTATTTTCCTTATAAAGTAATCTTAAGGCATATCTAGATTCACTAATGGCACATTAAGTCCCTATAGTTTATACTATAATGCTTGAATACTTAATTTTTGCTATTTAATCCCTGAAGGCATAAACACATAACATTTAAGGCACAAATAAACTAAACTTAATTAGTTCCCCTTTAATTGTAAACTAGTTATTGTTTAAAACCTTTTTCCATTTAATCACCTGATGACTTTGAAGAAGAAATTTGACATTCTCCCCCCCTCAAACAAGGACTCGTTTTCTATTTAAAGAGTTGTATTCGTTGTTTGAGTGGTCAAATGCCTTGAAAATCATTTTCTGATGAATTACTGAGATGATTATTTTATTTTTGAAAATCAACACCATGAAAAATAAGATTTTACTTATTTGTACACATAAGCGCACTAACATGTACACTCATGGATAACAGAAAGCGCGGGTTGTGTTGCAAAGTAAACTCAAGCCTTTTCATGGTCATAAAGTAGACCATGCCTGAGAATAAAATCCCGTTGAGAGGTCAAGTTTTCTTTTTGAAATACTTGCCTTTAAGATGATGACTGGGTTGCTATCTGAAATAATAGCAAGCCATTTTTGGCATGTTTTGAAAACTTTTGAACTTCTGCTCAAACTTCATTTACAGCCTCGTATCATTATTAAATGACATTTCTAAGGCCGTAAATGTTATCAATTTTCAGAAGACATGCCAGTGATACATATTTTTATAGTTTTCTGATTTTTTAATTTTCAATTTTCTTTTTGAAAAATTTATATAAAAGAAAAATATTTTTGTGTTTTTATGTTTTCTTATGTACGTATGATATAGGATATGAGTTACCACAATCACTCTTCTGTTTCCTCTGCTAGACGTTTCAATGTTTCCAGAGACATGCTTCTCATACCGAGCTTTTCGATCAAGAAGTTGAATCTTTCTCTTGGCAAGGGCTTGGTGAAGATGTCAGCCAGTTGGTATTTAGTCCGGACAAAGTATAGTTCCACAATTCCATTCTCTACTTGCTCCTTTATGAAATGGTAGCAAACATCGATGTGCTTGGCTCTTGAGTGTTGAACATTGTTGTAGCATAAAGCAATCACACTCTTGTTGTCGCAGTATAGAGGAATCTTATTGAATTGAAAGCCATAGTCTGTTAGCTGTGAACGCATCCATAGGATTTGAGCACAACACCCAGATAAGGCAATATATTCAGCCTCTGTACTCGATATGGCAGTGCACTTTTGCTTCTTTGACGACCAGCTAACAAGTTTGTCACCTAAGAACTGAGCGCTGCCCGATGTACTACGTCTAGTATCCTGACACCCCGCGTGGTCTGCATCTGCATATGCTGTTAGAGACATACCGGTATCCTTCGAGTACCAGAGACCCATGTTAATGGTTCCTTTAAGGTATCGAAAGATCTGTTTTACCGCTTGTAAGTGCTTTTCGGTAGGCTTTGCCTGATACCGAGCACATAAGCATACTGCATGGATTTAGGGCGGTCACTTGGATAATGTAAATACATAAGGGATCTTAATCTGCACGGTAAAGTATAGCATCAACTTGTTTCCCCTGTAGATCTTCATCCAGTTTACTTTTCTCTACCAAGGGTGTGTCGACATAATCAGTAGTTAGCATACCATATTTTTTAACAATTTCAAAAGCATATTTAGATTGATTTATAAAGATGCCTCTGGGACTTTGAGAAATTTGTAAACCTAAAAAGAATTACCTTTGCCCTATCATTGACATCTTAAACTTAGTGGTCATCTGATTAGCAAACTCATTACACATGGCATTATTAGTGGATTAAAATATTATATCGTCAACATAAATTTGTACCAGTAATAAGTCGTTCCCAGCTTGCTGTGTAAAGAGTGTTGGATCAACTTCACCTTTGGAGAAACGTTGTGAAATTAGGAAGCTTGACAGCATGCCGTACCATGCACATGGTGCTTGTTTGAGACCATAGAGAGCCTTTTTAAGCTTGTACACATGCAATGGGTTGTCCTGATCAACAAATCCTTCTGGTTGAGAAACGTAGACCTCTTCTTTGAGCTCGCCATTTAAGAAAGTTGTTTTGACGTCTATTTGGTAGATCATCATATTATTATGAGTGACATTTGCTATGGGAGGATACGAATTTGGCCTTATTCTAGCAACCGGTGCAAATGATTCCTTAAAATCGATTCCCTCTTCTTGCCTGAATTCTTGAGCAACTAGTCTAGCCTTATTCTTTAGTACCCCGCCAAATTCATCCGTCTTGACCTTATAAATCCACTTTAGTATGACAAAAACACTTTATCTGGACACGACACTAATTCCCAAACTTCTAGTCTTTGAAATTCATGAATTTCTTCTTGCTTTGCATCGATCCATGACAGTTCAGTCATTGGTTGTTTGAAGTTCTTTGGTTCTACCGAAGTTAGGAAGGCATCAAAGTAACACCACATGGCGTCAGTTTGAAGTTGCTTTCTCGTAGAGACAGAGCGAGAAGGATTGCCGATTATGTTTGCGATAGGATGATCCTTAGTCCATCTACCAAGGTGTTCAAATGGAGTGTGGGTTTGTCTCATATTCGATGATGATCCTTGAGAAGTTGATTCCTCATGAAGAGATTCATAAAGTGGATCATCACGAAAAATTGGTGTTTTTGGGGATTCTTCAAAACCTTGAGAAATGTGTGGAGAATGTTCTTGTTATTGTGTTGATGGAGTACTTGATGATGGAGCATCTTGATCAATGGAAGTTGACACAGGAGAATCGGCTAAAACCACAGCTCTTAGTGCAACAACGTCTTGAACTGGAGTAACAATAATTGAAGGAGGATTAAAGTATTCATCGAAACATAAGGTTGGGAAACAAGTTATATTCCCAATGTTTTCTATATTTGGATGGAATCTACAAGGTTGGGTTGACGAAACAATGTTTGGAACGAGTCCTGAACTGGATGTTGCAGGAGTCATAGAATGAAGCCCGGGTCCTAAACTGAATTGTTCAGAAGCCATTGCTGTCAGCTCATCATATGTCACATGAATTGTTTCTATAATTTTCCAGGTTCTTTCGTTGTAGATTTTGAACGCTTTCTTTGCGGGCGCGTAACCAACGAAAATACCAATGTAAGCTTTTGCATCTAATTTACACAGGTCGTCATTGTCATTGGTAGGATAACAGAGTGCACCAAAGACATGAAAGAATGATAAATCCGGTTTCTTATCATGCATAAGCTCATATGGAGTTTTATTGTATCGGCGGCGGATTATTGAACGGTTTTGGGTGCATCAGGCTGTGTTGATTGCTTCGGCCCATAAAAATAATAGAGCTTTAAAAAATATTAACATTATACGAGCAGCTTCTATAAGAGTTTGGTTTCGCCTTTCGACAACGCCGTTCTGCTGAAGAGTGCGGGCAATAGATGTTTGATGCGAGATGCCAACATTTTCATAAAATTCACGAAGTGTCTGATTGACAAATTCGGTTCTATTATCTGTTTGAACATTACTGATGGTGGCATTCAAACGAATTTGAATGTTTTTGATGCATTTGATGATGGCCTCTGGAGCTTTAATTTTTGTCCTCAAAAATCTGACCCAAGTAAGTCTTGAGTAATCATCGACAATCATTAAGATATACCTTTTTCCCGTTAATACTCGCCACACGCATCGGGCTACACAAATCCATATGAAAAAGATATAGCTTCTCTTGGTTAGTGTCTTCAGCTTTGGGTTGATGGGAGGATTTCTTGCTTTTTCCTAATGCACATGCTGAACACAGATGATCTTTCTAAAATTTAAGTCTTGGAATACCTCTTGCAAGACCGTCTTTAGCTAGCTTGTTAATAGTACCGAAGTTGAGATGTGATAATCGACGGTGCCATAACCAGCTCTTAGTCTTTGACGCTTTGGATAGAAGACAAATCAGAGATGTTTTAAGCATGTCATCAAGAGAAATTGTGTACAAATTTGTGTCTCGGGATCTGGAAAGTAGATCAACACCTTCTAAATTACGAATAAAGCAAGTGTTTTTCCGAAATGCAACTTCAAGATCCACGTCGCAAAATTGTACAACTTCTAAATTACGAATAAAGCAAGTGTTTTTCTAAATTACGAATAAAATCTCATTAAGCATCGTATTAATAGTAGATCAAAACCTTCTAATTACGAATTTAAAGCAAGTTGTTTTTTACGAAATCCACTTAAGATCAGCGTCGCAAATTGTCCAACCAAACATTATGTCCAAAGCCCCGTCGACGTAGTATCACCCTTGAAATAGTAACATTTCCCAGCTGATAGTCACCATACCATAATTTTGCATATTGTCGTTTTTCCGAATCTAAACTGTAGCCTTGAAATTTACTAACAAGTTCATGAGTGAGTGCGGTTCCCAGTCCTGTGTTTTGAACATCAGTGTTCAATGATACCAGAGAACAATCTGGACAACTTGTCATGACAAGAGAAGAAGAATATGGAATATATGTAGCATTGGATCCCCAAGTATGATTGGGTTCCAAGTGGTTAGCATTCTTAGATTCTACAATCTTAGATTTTTTATCGAACTACATTTTAACATTTTTTGGTTTCTGCTTATATAAACATTAAGCTCTAGTTTTTTGGGTTTCAATGAGTCTGGAAGTGGTTTTCTTAGGACGGCACTTCGTTAGATAAAGTATCCTATTTTAAATGGCACGAATTACCAACTTATAGTTAAAGTTCTTATGTTTTTATGACTGTGGTTTCCACTTAAAGGTCCCTTCTTCAGTGAATACATGACCCGTAGGTTTCCAAATATTTTATTTTTTATGTTTCTTAGCAGATTTAGCACAGCTATTCACATTTTCCACAAAATCAAGAATACGCATATCATGAACACCATCAAACATAGATTTCGTACAATTAGCACAAATAGGTTCAGAATTCACATTTAACAGTGAATGATTAACATTAATATCAAGAATAGGTTCAACAACACAATTCTTTTTATTAACTTTCCTAGGTTGGGCTTTTACTTTATTATTCATGTTCCTACTTGTTGTTTGCGAGATTCTATCATTCTTTTTATTGCTTGAAGGCTTTGATCTGCACTTACTAGTAAAACACTTCAGTCCTGTAGAAGACAACACATATGTGTTAGAATATGATGTTTTCGATGACTGTACATGTTTAATGTTGCTTGAGGATGTGAGAGGTTCAACAAACCTAACTTCCTTGACCTTGTTTTTGGGTGTGACAACAACCTTTTTTGCACTAAGATTAATTGCATCTAGGGCAGTATCTCGAAACATACTACAAGTAACTCCGAATTTCATTGGGCATGCTTATAGCAAAGTCTAACTCTTTATCTAAAAGTTGTTTTGCTTTAGCTTGTTCGACTATTCCCCAAAGAATATCAGCTTGTTCCTGAGTATACTTAAGGTATTCTATGTGCATTTCCCTATTTTGCAATAACCTAGGAGCTAAAGGTTCTAAGTCTAGATTGAACCATTTCCTGGACAATAGTTTGTTGGCAGATGGTATTTGTGCAGCAATATCATCAAGTCTTTTTCCTTTTACTTTTCGTAATCATTTTTCAATACTTTATCACAAAAAACCTTATCTTGAATTTGAGCTTTTAAATACCTCATTTTGAGATTTTCAGTTTTGTCTTATCAATTAAAGAGTCACTCTGTTCTTTAGTACGAACACGTGTCTTTTTGATTGAGTCAAACTGATCTTTAAAAACCTGTTTCACATGATTAATTTCATTATAAAGACGCTCGTTTTTCAAAAGCAATTTTGCCACACTATTTTCCAGTTCCACATTTTTGGTTGTAATTTCACAATAATCATAATTGACATTCTCTTCCTTGGACCTTTCTCTCATTGATTTTATAGTATCCTTCAACTTACAAATGGTAGTGTCTTTGTCTTGAATCTGAGCTTTCAAATCATTATTTTCAAAAAGTTCTAGAATCTCGAGAGCATTTTGATTATCACAAGATTTATCTTTTTAAAAAATTGCTTGATTAAGTTGTATTGACGACTCAAGAGAAATACAATGTCTTTCAAGTTGTGAGTATCTTTTCAAAAGATACTTAAACGCATTTTGTGATTTCAAAAGCTCGGCCTCAAGATTACAAGATTCTTTTCTCTTTCCATCCATATTCACAGATTCACAACACAAAGACATAGAATTCATCACAGTTAAAAGAATATCCTGAGACATGATTTGTTGTAAGAGTCGATCATTTTCTAAAAGTAACTCTTTCTTAGCAATTTCTAAACATTGTTTGTCGACTGAACACTGTTGAACAACATTGTCCATTTGTTCAAAAATTGTCTTTACTTCCATCATTTCTTTTTATAGATCTCCTATCAAAACACATTGATGATGTCTTTTAAAGATTTAGAAATGGAGATTAATTTCATTGTTAAACACAAGCTTTTGTATGTTCAAAATCCCCCATTCCTTCTGTACGAGATCAGGTGTAGTCTTTTATCTTCACCACATTGTCAAACTTGGCAAGGTGAAATTTAATCTTTTTAAGGATTTCATTCACCAAGCTAACCTTAGGAGCTTCTATTTTGACAGGGGATGCATCAGAAGGTTTACTGGTAGGATTGGACATACGCAACCAGAATGCTTGTTCAGCTGACAATTCTTGTTGTGGAGTAAAACGTTTTTCAAAATCATCAGATAGTCTATTTAATTTTTCAAAATCTATAGCGGTTCTATGAGAGAAATGTTTTGTTTTATGAACTCTGGAATCCTTTTCTTTTTCAACATTTTGATCGAACACTTTTCTTCCAAATAACTGTATTCCTTCATCACAATCACTGGCCATAGCAACATGTTTTTCAAAAATAACAATACCTTCATTTAAGGTTTGTTTAATCGCTGAGCTTTCCTCCTAAGATAAATGGGATTTTGATAACCTAGAGCCTGTTTGTGTATATTATCATAAAAGGCTTGTGGCTTAGTTAACATGTGCACTGTTTTAGCAGATTGACCCACTTTAAAAAGAATATTATCAAGTTCCTTTATCTTCTTTTCCAAATCATTTTGTTTTTCATATATTTTTTCTTCCTTTTATTTGGATTCACTTTTGAAAACACTGAATGTTTGCCTAAACATTCATTTTCTTGATTGTTTAGAAAGATTTTGCTCATGTGAGTCAACTTGTTGTTTCCGTGCAAGCTTCTCCTTATTCATATCATCCATATGAGTTTATTCTTTTTTTCACGATACTTAAATCAATATTATGACGTTGTCATAAAAGTTTTGGACTCATGCTAATATCTCTATAGCTCAGGCGGTACTGATTAATTATTCTGTTCCCTATTAGCATTTTATATTTATTTACATGGTTAATCATTAGTTCCGACAATTTGTTCTATCTCAGCATAAATCATTGAATCTTGTTGTGCCTGCAAATTAGTATCTTGAACATTTGCCTATTGTGTTTCTTGCAAATATTGAGAGTATGGAATGATATTGCTATCACTATGTATCTCATTATCTGTAAAATCCATAGCTGATGGTTGTTTAAAATCTTGCATTTTATGCACACTTTGATTTTTCCATATCATTAAGATAGGTTTCAGAATGAGGTACCTTTGAGATAACGCCAGAACCATAGTTGGAAATGTTGGCTACGAGAACCACTTTTGCATTCGGTGATATCATCAAGTCAGAATCATAAGTTCAAGATCTTAGTCTAAAAGAAACATTTTTTAGATGATTTGTCTGAAAGCTTTGGACCATCTGGAACCCATGGATCTGCAAGAAATGTGGAGTTGCCTACTTCATCCAAAATTTGTCCTGCTTCTGATGCTTAAGCTAAACAATTGCTTTCTCCTTATACCATGATGCATTCCTCAGTCACTTAGGCTAAGTGCATTGCCTAGCCATATGCCTTTTACCTTGACAGTTTGTAGATTTAACAAACAATTTCCTGTACGTTATATTGTTTCCCCAGAACTGTGGCATTACCTCTTATACAGAGTTCAGTACCAAGGAATTAAATTTTACCACGTGTATACTTCTTGAAATTGTTTGCACTATGACTCTGCCATCTTAAATAGTGGCTTGGTTTCTTATATTAGAGGAAGTTCTAAGTTGATTGTTGGTTGAGGGGAACCTTGACGAGGCTACAACTGTTAGAAAAGCCATTACTTTGTTAAGACAAGCAATTGGATCATCTCCTGGAGAGAATACAAGAACAACAAAACTTGAGTCCACAAGAGGTGACTCAGTCATTGGTTGTGTAGTAACTTGAGGTGATTGATAAGCAATTTGTAGAACAAATGAGGTTTGATATTCATTTGAGACTGATATGGTTATGATGGTGGAACGGATAAATGATTGAATTGGAGTTGTGATAGATAAGTAGATGAGTAATGTTGAGTGGGATGAATTAATCCATATTGAGATGGTGAAAACTGTTGTTGAAGTTAAGGATTATTGTATGAAGACTGATAAGTGTTGAAGTGAGGTGGTGTCATCTGCTGATTTGCTACAAATGCAAGTGGATCTTGATTGCGTTCACGTAGAAGACGGACTTCATTTGCATGGAGTTCATGTTGTTCAAGAAATTGCATGAGATGATCAAAAGCTGGTAGTATGCAAACCATTCACGAGCTTGACATCAGTCACAAACTTACTCCATTCCGGTGGAAGACTATTTAAGAACTTTGTATTAACTTGAAATTTGTTGTCCTAGTTGTAGGATACCTCTTGTTGGATCCCACTTCAATAGATCAAATTCCTTAAGCTTGTTTAAGGTTTAGTTATATTAGTTAAATCTAACACAAACTATAGTAGAAAACTTTGTTTAAGGTATTAAAGATTATGCAGGAATCAATCTTAATATTAGAATAATTCTTAATGAAACAGTAAAACATAATGAATTCAACAAACAATAAAAGCTCCAATATTATTAAGAATTATAGAATACCTCCTAGTTCAGGGTACAAAAACTTAAGCTATGTGAATAACACTTATCAAATCGTAAACAACATATAAACTCTATACCCTAGGACCTCCTTTTATACACCAAGGAGTCCTAGTCAATTTACAATATATTCCTAAGACTTAGAATATTCTATATTGATCTTTTCTAATACTAACTAATATTATCATGTAAGTAATTCTTGATCTCCAAACTAATCTTTATCTTTCTTTGTCTTTATGCCTTTATATGACATGTAGAAACTCTTTTGGCTAGTTTTATCTTTGAGCAGTAGTTAACTTTTACACATCAACATTAACTAAGCACACGCAAGTAGTAACTATCAGAATGT
The DNA here is from genome assembly GCA_026074375.1 of Tanacetum coccineum. Lineage (NCBI taxonomy): Eukaryota > Viridiplantae > Streptophyta > Magnoliopsida > Asterales > Asteraceae > Tanacetum > Tanacetum coccineum. Next base: position 33,667 of record BQNB010036925.1, on the reverse strand, counting down.
TTTCTTCAATCTTCCACAGCAGTACTAAACTTTACACTAGCAGCACTAACTTTATACTAGCAGTACTAATATATACTAACAGTAGTAACTGTGAACTAGCTGTACTAACTTTATACTAGCAGCACTAACTACTTAGCATATTTTTCATTAAAGTTAATGAACAACACTAACTTTAGCTTAGCAGCAGTAATACAAAACCTGAGCAGCAGTAACTCTAAGATCATCAAGAAGTCTTTTAATCCCAACAATCCTCCCCTAAACTTGATATTCTTCTTCAAAATCTCATGTTTCTTCATTGAAAGCTTCATTAATCACCAGGAGGATACTTCCAAACACTTCATTGATTCTTAAGTTGTTTTGTGAGAAGTTTAAGAAGCTGATATGCCATTTTCACTGAAAATGATACATTGAAGCTTCTTGTTTAACATATCAGTAATTGTAGAAAGTGTAAGATGATATTTCTTCTCTACCAACATATAGATCTGTACGTGTTGCATTCTTAAGAAATGTACTCCACATGAGTCATATAGTTTCCATTCCAACACTCTGTAATCTTGTTGATTTCTCCATACTGTATCTTCTACAGCGGTTTTTTAAACTTACCTTTAGATCACCCCATAACACTCTCTCATAGCCCTCCTCTGGCCTTGTTGACCCATGCTTAGCTTTTACTAATTTCCATAGAGTTTCCAAATCTTCTTTGTCAAAGCTTTTGAGCATATGACTGAAGACTAAGTACATCTTTGAACTTCCATCAGCCTTGATTATCTGGTAATAGGTTTTCTTTCCTTCTTTATAGATCTTCCAGTCAACAATGCTTGGAGGCTTAGTAGCTAAAGGTACAACATCAATTGCTACCTCTTCTTCATCTGGAATGACTTCTATTAGACTTTGAAGCTCTGCTGTTTCTTTATACTCATCCACCATCTGCTTCTTAATACTTTCTTGTTCCAACTCTTATCTTGCTATCTTAGAACTACCTTCCATCACTTCTGCTTTAACTTTCTTTAAATTCTCTTCCAGCTCTGTTTCTGCCTTCTTGGAACTCTCTTCCACCAACTCAGTCCTATAGTCAACAAAGGTATTCACCATTTTCATTGATTTTTTGAACAATTCTTAAATATTTGCAAAGGACTTGTTCTTCAAACTTTTGGGCTTCCATCCTTCCATGTTTTTCAGATAAGTACACATGATATTCATTTGTTGAGCTCTTGTTGGTGGTCTGTTCCTCTTCTCTTCTGCCCTCTTAGCTGCAAAATATTTTTTTTCTTTGCTCTAAGAATTGTACAAATAATAATCTTTCCTTTTTCTCATCAGCAATTCTTCTTGCTCTTGAGCTTGCAGTCTTTGAGCCAACTGATAATCAGCTTCAACTTTAGCCTGAACATCATCCTAAGCTATGTTGGCTTTTTCAACTTGTTGAGCTTTTTCTCTGGCAAGCCTTTCTTCTTCTTCTTCTTCTTCTTCATCTTTTAGCTTGAAGGCAAGTTCTTCATCAAGCCTCATTTGTTCAAGCCTCTTCATAGGTTTCACTTGTTCCACTATAGGCTCTTCAATCATAATCCATTTGCCTTTGTCCTGTGGAGGTTTTGGTACAGGTGTTATTGTTGTAGGTGTTGTTGTAGTTGTACCCTGCTTTGGTTCTTGTATTACAACCTTATCAGCCTTGGGTTTTGCACTCTTGAACTCTGCCAGTGCTTAAGCCAAAGTAATTTCAACATCAGTTATTGTAGCAGCACTAACTGGAATTGTACTGGCAGCATCAATCACAACAACTACTTCCTTAACAACATTTCCACTTTAATCTGCAATAGATACTTCCTCACCAGCTAAAGCATCCACATCAAATATCTCATTATCATCATTAACTAGGGAAATGTCTTCATCAGCATCAATATCATGAATCATCCTCCCCTGTTTAGATGCATCCTCACCTAAATCTTCTTCATCTGCAGAGGATTCTATCCTAGCACTCAAACCAACTTTATAAAGACTTTTCAGCTTATGAGTTCTTGATCTATCCTTCTTTTCAATCTTCTTGACCCTCCTTTTCAAACTTGCAATCTCATTAGCTTGATTGATCTTTGTAGTCTCTAAATCAAGAACCCTTTTTTGTAAATTGGTACATAGTTCCATCAATTCATTAAGTTTCACACTATCCTCACCACTTTCGAAGTGTGTTACCTATTCGCGAGCAGTGGATTATATTGGAAAGTTTAGATTAATTCTCAAAAGAGTTTGATCAATTGTATCCACCTGGTTTCTTGGCGCCTTGAGACCACTACCTGAAATAGTTCAAGTGGAAAATTGGTTCATTAAGTGTTGCCTTGATCGGGTCTTTGTTATGTTCCACTGTCCTGCTTGCTTTTAACTAGAAGCAGTAAGTGGCAGCCCTCACCAAATTGTCATCACTACTCTTATAGGTCACGCCTCATCTGCAAACATTATCACTAGGAACACATAGACAGAAGGTACCTGAGTGTTCCTTCTTCTTAGGCTCTGATAATGTGCTTAATTACACTTATCTTTTACCTATGGAAAACGAGCTTAAATGACCAAAAACAGACAAAAACTGCCAAATAAATGTTTGTTTTGCATTTGTATTGTGCAGGAAGTGGATATCAACAAAAAGACAGAAAACCAAGCCAAAATGACAAAACTGAGCATGGAATGGAAAAGACTGTGCAAAATCAAGGCCAAAGTCCAAAAATGACAAAGTCAGAGTCAATACTGAAGAATCAGCAGTCAAACCGGAGCCGGAACTGAAGAATACTATTGGATGCAATCTTAACCCATCTGATGGGCCGGGAAAGCCCAATAGTATAATTATAAAGACTGTGAAGACCAAATGGGCCCTCAATCAATTTCAACAGCCCATTTGTGTGCAATTGACAAAGACTGTGAAGACTTTGAAGGCCCAATCCTAGCCCAGTTACAGCCAATCTCAGCCATTGTACACACAAAACCCACTTCATAACCTTATTGGGCTTGAAAAAGCCCAATAACCAAACCTGTACCTTCTTGGGCCCAAACACACTCAATTGGGCCCAACAAAAGCCCAACCCAAGCCCAACAAAAGCCCAAAACTACTTTTTTATAAAACACAAGGACCAAAATGTAAATTTTAGTAAACCTTGTTTTATAATTAAAAATGATAAAAATAAAGAAAAGGGCCAAAATTGCCAAGTTTTGAAAGTTGTTTTATTAAGAAAAATAGGAAAATAAAACACAAGGGCTAGTTTTGCAAATTGCTTAAACCTTCTTTATTTCTTTTAAGTTAAAACAGCAGGGACCATTTTTGTAATTAACCAAATCCTCTTTAACTCTTTAGTTATAAACCAGAGGGACCATTTTAGCAATTGTCCTAAACTCCTTTTATCTCTTTTAGTTATAAAACAGAGGGACCAATTTTGACACTTTCTAAAACTTCTTTTATAACTAAATTTCGGCTAAAAAGAAATGAAAAGAGAAAGAAAGGTGGAGGACTGAAATTGCCTCTTCCCCAAACACTTCTTTTAAACCTGCAACCAACAAACCGTACCCGCCAAAACCATACCACCCATTTCCCACTGTTTTTCTTGCAAACCACTACCCTAGTACATCCACCAGCTCACCCTCACCAATTCCCACTTACCCATTACCCCTATACCCTCTCCCCTGGCAAGTTCACTCAACCCGAAACCCATCAATGGTGAGATGAAGTCAAGACAAAATAGAAGGCTAGGATTGACTTGGGAAAGCTTTGCACACTCACAGGAATCACAACCCAAGACAAAGGGAAGGAGGAGGGCCTCTATAAAAGAGAAGAGAACAAGACTTAGAAAAAAATCTTGTTTTTTACCTTTCTTAGTTTAAATTTTGCTTAAGTTTGCTTTAAATATTATTGTACTCAGTTCTTTTTAAGATTTCATTGTATTACTTTCAGTTTTAATCAAAGTTAAGTGTTTTTGTGAAATTACATTTGTCGAAATTTGAATTATAATTTAAGCCTTTTTAATTCTGTTTAAGTTGTTTAAACATATGTTTAAAGTTATTAAAACTCATTTGTGATCCCTTTCTCAGCTTAATTACCTATAAAAAACAGTTAAAAAACATATTTATGTATTTAAGGGGGTGTTTGGTTTAGTCCCAACATGGGTCATTTTGGTTTTGTTGTGGGTCAAGCTCACTCAGCCAACTTTGGCTGAGTGTGTAGGCTTCATTAAGCCACTTAAACCACCATTTTCAGTTTTAAAATAAGTTTTTGTGCCCTTTCTATTTTCTGTCAAATATTGAATAAGCTAACTTGAGCTTAAAGGCTTAAGCTGCTTATGCAGCTTAAGCACACTAGTTGTGTGCTTGTTGTTGTTGTTTCTAGCAAAAAGAAACCACCCCTTTTTCTGTCCCTTTTACTTTGACAGAATAAGTCAAAAAAATTTGGCTTTGCAAATTTTTTAGAACCCTCCTTTTTAAGCCACAAATTCAGCAGTTTATATTGTTTCCTAAGCTCTCAAATTTTGGAAATAAGCTTAATTACATACCCTTTCAATCTGTTTGTATTTGGTTTTGGCTAAAAAGCCCTTGAGAGCTTATTTCAATAAGCTCAAAAAGCCCCCTCACTGTTGCATTGCCCTCCCCTGGTGCTGAGCACTATTTTCAGCCCACTTGTTTAGCTTATTTAGGTATTAAGCCTTAGGATCTTTTAGCTTTTTATTATAGCTTATTACTAGTCCTTTAATTCCCCAAAATTTCTTAGCTTAACTCACCCTCTAGTATAGCTTATTTAGCCCTTAAAGTAGCACTTTTTCTGTTTTTTTTTAGAAACTGTCAATATAGCTTATGTTAGTTCTGGCTTATTTTAGGGCTTATTTTAGGTATCTTTAGCTTATTTAAGAATCCCTTAGCCTATTTATCTATTCCCTTTTATTTATAGCTTATTTAGTTAGCTTAAATCCCAAAAGCAAAGAAAAATAAGCAAATAAGCTCATTAAGCCTGCTGTCATAAAAAGCTTAAATTTCTAGCTTATTTAGTCCATTTCAGCTTATGCCCCTTTTATGAAAAATACTCCCCTCAAGCCCCTTGGTAACTTTGCTTCTTTGACTTTTGCATAATAAGCTTTTAGGACTTAATTTGTAATCGGGTTCTCCTTCAGGGACCATTTGTGTAATTTCTTCTTTTGTAGTTACAAGTGTTAGTCCCTGTGGTTAGTTAGCCTGTTACCCCGTTTGTCCTTGTGTCCTTTTCACTGTTAGTCCCCAAAGTTAACTTTAGTTAGTTTATTTAATTTAATTAATTTAAATTAGGTTTAGATTTAATTAGTTTAATTACTTTTTATATAAACAGTAAAATTTGGGCATTTTTATATTTTTAGAATTGTTAACTTTTTCTTTATTTAATTTCATTTTTTCAGAATTTTTATAACTTTTATTTTTTGTCTTTTTCTATTTTCTTAGTTTTAATTAATTAATAATCTTTAAAAATTCATAAAAAATCCAAAAATTAATAAAAAAATATTTTTCTTTTTTATAAAATTTTCTTTTGTCATTTAGTGTCTAGGAAAAATATAAAATTTAGTATAGGCTTTATTTTTCTTAAATTTCAGTTTTAGACCCGTTTTTACCGGGTGCGTTTTACCGTTTCTTTTCGTTTTGCATTCAAACGACCTCCGTTTTAGTTCTAGTTTTCTTTATTTTTCAAATTAAGTTAATTAGAATTTAATTTTGATTTTTAATTTAATTTAGCATTTATTTTCTTAATTTTTAATATTTAGGTTTCCCGATACCTGATTCTGTTCCCCGTATTTAATTTAGATTTAATTTTAGGATTTCCCTATAACTAATTTTGTTTCCCGTAGTTTTTAAGATCCCTATTTCCTATATTTGTTTCCCGTAGATTAAATTAGATTTTATTTAATTAATTTTAGTTGTAATTATATCAGTGTTTCCATCATATCATATATTTTCCATCATTCAATTTCTCATCAAACCAGGATAACTTTCAATTGCAGCCTCGTTGGGACATACGACCCGGGAATATCTCTTCCGGAATCTTTTTATAATTGATTCTTATATATTTAATCTCTTTGTGTAGATTTTGACCTTTTGCCTTGGTCAAGGGCATTTGGTTGAGACTTGCATTTGAGTTGTTATATATATATACTATATCACGAATCAATTTTTGGCGCCGCTGCCGGGGAGGCATTTGCTACGATTTTTATCCGACTTTGATCTGAACTTGTCTTATTATTAGTATATCATATTAAAAAACACAAAAATATTTTTCTTTTCTTTTTATTAATACATATCATATAAAAAATTAAAAAAAAAAAAAAACCAAAAAAAAAATCAAAAATATAAAAAAAATTGTCCATAAAAAAAAAAAAAAAAAAAAAATTCACTAATTGGTAAAATACCAAAATATAATATTCTCCACTGAGGTATTATCATAATAAGTTCCGGTGAACTACTGAGTTCCCAATCGAACTAAAGATTTAAAACTTGCCTTCTGTGTCACTTACGATATACGGCTCACCTCATTCTGATTAACAAACTATAAAGTGGGTATAAGGAGGGTTGTTCCTAGGAACTACGACCCGAAAGGAGAAATAAGCTTCGCGCTATTCCTACTCCTCCGCTCACCTGTGCGTTTTTCATTCTGAGAGCTACCGTGAAGTAAGATTGATTATCAGGTTTAAGTTGTCTATCTGATTTTGTCCAATTGTGAAATATGTTGTTAATAAATTCGAAAAAACCAAAAATAATCTTCTTTTTCTTCGTATCAGTTAATTCTTTCCTTATCCCTCTATCTATTTAATTCTTATGACATCATTCGATTGTCGCCTTAAAGCGATTAAAGCATGTTCGGCTTGTGGAAATTTGCACACTTCAGCCTTTTGTTGTTCAAAAGAGAAACTCAAAAACAAGATTCTTGTTCCAATGCCCGAATCGTCTCAACAACACATTAAGATTGAAAGAATTTGTTTCGATTGTGGAGACCTGTTGCATGGTCTTAATTGTCTAGAATGTGACCTGACACGAAAGATATTGGAGAAAGCTTTTCAAAAGTTTCAAAATACTTCCAAGTCATCCAATGACAATTCCAACGTTGTTAATGCTCCTCGAGAGCCATTCGTTGTCAAACAAGACCCCAGTGTCAATTCCTCACAAAAATCTCCACTAATCGACCAAAAGTGTTGTTGCGAGTGTGGTGATTCGTTAGATGGCATCTTTTGTCAACGATGCACTTGTAAGTCTTGTGGGAAAGGTGCTCATGTTGGTTATAATTGTCCACCGAAAACTCTGATTATCTCTAATCCGGAGCCAACCAAACAAACCATTAATGAGATCCCACAAGCTCGGAAAAGTGTGCAAATACCAAAATTTTTTGGTCAATGCCAAAAATGTGGTTTAAATGAATATGACGGAGTTTGTTTTTATTGTAAGATTCGGAGTGAAACACCAAATGTTTTAACTCCATACTCATCTAATAACACTCCCGATTATTCAAACCATTCTCCACAACCCCCGACTCATTCTTATGAGAATTTTGAAAACAATGCTTATTATGGTTACGATTGTTCACCCCAAGTTCCGTTTATCCAATCGGAACCGTGTTACAATCAAGACTTTAATTTCTCACAAAATTCTCAAAGTTTTCAACAACAATATCTTTGTTGTGACTATTGTGGAGGTCCTCATGAGACTTTTCAGTGTCAACCGATGAATGAAGACTATTATCATGAGCAAAATCCTTGCTATGATTCTAATTCTTTCGGTTTTGACCAACTTCAAACCCCGCAATTTTCCGTCAATCATCAACCTCCTCAACCAATGAGCATGGAAGCTTTGCAAGCCCAAGAGGACCTAATGAAATCGATTGAAAGCTTTCTCAAAAAGTTTAATCGTATCTCTTTTGGGAAAACGCCTAAGGTTCTATTGCATGCTTGGGACAACTTTATTGAAGTTAAGCACGCTCAACCCGAGGAAGTGCAAGAATTGCTTAGCAAACTTGTTCAAGATGTGAAAATCATAAGTGACGAGCTATCTGAGTACATCAATACTCCGGCTTGGAATCGCCCTCTCGTCTACTGTGATGATGATGATGACGAGGACTATACCATTGCAATCACACCCGTTTTATCAACCGAGGAGCCCGTAAACTCTCTAATTATGGAGAATGAGCATCTTGACACAATTTCGGCAACGGAATCGGACGAATTCATAAAGTCTAGTGTTGAAATCCTTGTCCCAATCCCAAGTGAGTCCAAAGGTGTTCCCAAAGTGTGTGATGTGCCTTTTCATGACAATTCTCCGCCTCTTGACATTTCAAAAGATCAATCTGAGGATTTCTCTGATTCTAACGTTGATTCTACTTCGACTGATGAAGATTCCTTCTCTAGTAACGATGTCGAGTATGTTGAGGCATCACCTCCCAATTCTGAGCCAGTTAGCTCGAAGGTGATGGAGATTGTTATTCCAGAAGTTGGAAGGATTGAGGATGACATTCTTTTAATCAAAGACGATACCCTTCGTGAAAAATTGTTGAATGTCAATCGTCTTGTTGCTAAAATCGAAGCATTAAAAGATAATCCCGTTCCATCTTCCGTTGTTGTGACCAAGTCTACCTCCACATTTCCTAACCTTTTCTTGGAGGAGACTAACACCTTTGATAATTCTTTTCCCGAGTCTGAAACTTTCAGCTTTAATCTAGAAGAGATTAGTAGTGGCAGTCCCACTACTCATTCTGAGTTATCTCTTCCAGATTATAAAGCTTTCTACATTGATAACGATCATTTTAAAGAGAAGAGTAGTGGCAGTACCACTACTCATGTTGATTTTTCTCAATATGATTCGTTTATCTTTGATCTTTCGAATGATCAGTTTCCTCCTGCCGATAGGAGTGATTTTTATCATGAGGAGTTCGCCGATGAACTCGCTCAAATCATATCTCAACCAGAGTATGATTGTTTCTTTAAGGATGAGCCCGAGCTGGGCAATTTCACAATGGATGTGGTGGGAAATATTTTCCAAAAAAGAGAACCAAGAGTTCATGTGCTTAATGTTTTGCCCACCCTTGAGTTAGATTTCATACCTTCTAGTGAATCCATTTTCGCTTATGTTGTATGGATCTTTCTCCCATTTCTTTTCATTCCCGTTATTCCTCCTTATCTTCTCTCCTGTGGGGATGAAGACACCATATTTGATCCCGGCATTTCAAAAGTATCATTCTTCTAAGCCGGATGTATCTCATCGGAGTGGAACTTTCATGAAATTCAATACTTATCGTAGTCACTTGAATGAAAGTCCGATGATGATTTTAATTTCCACTTGTTTCCTCAAGGATCCATAAATCCTTGTGATGGGTCAAGCATCGCGACCCTAAACAAGCGCTTCGTGGGAGGCACCCCATGCTTATCATAGTTTATCGTAGTAGTAGTAGTATGTAGTGTTAAATAAGTGTTTTGTGTTGTTGTGTAAGATAGCTTGTCTTTTCCATTACCCGTGTTTCCACCCGGATTTGAAGACTCTCATGCTCATGGTTTTGTCCATTCATTCGAGCTTCATATCTTCAGCTTCATTTAGGGAATCCAATATCCTAATCTTATCAATTATCGTTTATCTTAATGGCCTTTAGATTTGCGTAGAGAACCCTTAATACTTGAATTATGCCTTGAAATTAGTATGTGGGTGACAGTCTCACATTGAGGACAATGTATAGTTTTAGTATGAGGGGGAATCTATCGATTTGATTGTGCCTGCAGCCGTTGTTTTCACGCAATCCTATTTTTACCACCAAAATTTCAAAAAAAAATAAAAATAAACTTTACAAATTTTCCAAAATAAAATAGTGTTTTTGTCACAATTTTGACTTTCCTTGTCTGGGTAGAATAAGAGTAAATTTTGAATCGATCGGAGCGTATTTGGGCTCTTAGCTTGTTCCTTTATCTTTTAGGCTAAGGTTCGAAGAAAAATCGCAAGAAACGAAAAATGATAGAGTTAGGTATGGTAGGATTGCTAACAAGGGATTATTTTGGAAAATTGAGCTTATGTATGTAACTTGTTGCTTTTTCTCCCAATAAGCTTCTAACCGGATTAATATATGTGCTGTTTTTAGAGATTAAACTTAAATCAACAATTTTTTATGTAATATATAGCAAAGATTTTAGTCTTAGTTCAAATTTATACTTGAGTTTTTCAAAAAGAAGTCTTCTTTAAATAAATAAATATAATAATAATAATAATAATAATAATAATAATAATAATAATAAAAGCTGTGGGCTGATAAAAGTTTACTACCTCTTGCCGGCTCACAACCGATGTTGGTATCTTCTAAAGAAAGCCATAGTAAGAATAAATCTAAGACTGATAAAAGTTTAATGCATCTTGCCGGTCACACCGATGTTGCAGCCTTTAAAAGGGTCGAGGTTTACAATTGCATAAATGTCTATATAATTAAGTGTGAATTATAAATTGACTGCCCATTTTTGTTAAATATCGAAAGATCTCGCGACTAATTTTAGTGTCTATTAAACTGGACTCATATCTGTTGTCCAAACGTCCTGCTTAAACCTCCTTGTCACCAGAATCCGCCCGCACCCTAGTCTATAATACAGAGGACACCTCCCACTGAACCACAACACCCCCCCCCCCCCCCCCCCCCCCCCCCCCCCCCGATGTGTTTTATGAAACACTCAAGGTCGTTCTGAGTTAGTAGTCCGATACTAGTCTCTGTGGGCTAAATCAAATCCTGGTCACTTAGCCGCAAGGTTGGGATGTGCCGAGACAAAAGTCGCTACATGAGATGATCTCGCCTTCAAATTCATTATTTCTTGGTGGAACGCTTCAGTAATATTTTGCAAAAACGTTGATCCCATGTGTTTGAAATTTCAAAATGGCCCCTCACGCTCACACTCCCCCCCCCCCCCCCCCCCCCCCCCCCAAGACCCCCCCGCTCGCAAAAGATAAAAAAGAGAATAATGTCGGGAGTGAAAAGTTCACAAGTGCAAATATGAGTAGTGTCTAGCATCTAAACTTTTATTTAACGGTTGATTTCGTTTGTTGAAGCTTAGTTGGACAGTGAAAAATAAGGAATGATGAATTTTCCTTTTTTTGGGGGCATTTTCATATCGAAATGCATATTGTTCTATGAATCCCGAACGGTTATGAAAATAACGAAAGTCAAATTAAATTAGTTAGTTGCTTATAATAAATAATAAATAATAAAAAATGGAAAATAAAAACGGGGAGTTCTTAACTATTGATCCTTTAATTCCCTTTAGATGAGCACTTTGTACTTTTCAAGGTGATTTGTTTGGGGATTGGAATTTTAGTTTTAAGCGAATAGTTATTACATTGCGTGAGGACACGTGGCAATACTTTAGTTTATTTGTATTTTTATATATACTTTTTACCTTGAAAAACGAACCCAAAAGACCAAAAACATAATAAAAATTGCAAATATATGTTTGTTTTTGTGTTTGTGTATGTGCAGGTACGGATATCAAGAAAAGGACAAAAATAAAGACAAAACCAGACAAAACCAAGCACGGGATTGAGAAGAGCACGAGAAAACGAGTTCAACGGTGCCCTCGGATTTTATTGGGCCAGCCCATGTTATTGCTAAGCCCATTAAGTTTCAAAACCCAAATAATGAATAAACATAAAATTGTAGCAAATGCATGATAATTGTGACGTCAGGTCACATGTTGTTAAAATTAATTCTACAATATCACGTGCATACGCACTTGGAAAAAAGGGACGAATGAAGTAAAGACGCATGGCAGAGCAAAGTATTCTCAATTGCATTTCATAGCAGAAATAAATGATCCAATGATTGGAAATTAATGCGTTGGAATGAAGCTATACACGTGTCATGACATTAACGGCTAGATCTTGATCCACAACCCCTTTTTCCTGGCTTCTGATTGGTCTGAGTGTGTGAAGGCGGATTGGGAATCTATATTTACATTTTCACCCCCTCTCACCCCTTTAAAAGCTACTCGCCTCCCCTCATTTACGAGGAGTTTTTCTTTTATTTTTCTTAGTTTTAGTTTTAGTATTTTTAGCTTTTTTTTTGTAATAGCTTATTTTTATTTTTCTGCTTATTGTACTCAGCTCTTGTCTCAAGCTTATTAATATGATGTAATAAAAATTGTTTGATGCTTATTGAAGATCTTGTTTTGCTTAACTTGTGATTAAATCAATCGTTTCTTCTTGTTTTCGTTTAGCTGATTCTATAAGCTGATAATTCGTGCTTATTTTCGTGGCTTATCATTCTCAAAAGCTCTTAAAGGATTAGAAAATGACTCCTATAAGCTATCCCAGCTCATTCGATTCATTCTCAATCGTTTTAAGCACTTTTAGAGATAATAAGCTAGAATAAGTTTGATTTTAGCTTATTGTTGTGCTTATCTCGTTTTTGTTTTTATAGAAACTCATATTTTCTGTTCATACAAGTTTCTAAATAGCTTGTTTGGTTTAGAGTGAGCTTAAAGTGCTAGATCAATACTTTTGCACGCTTATTTGCTTATTCATTTCGTCATTTGGTTCGTTAATATGCTTGTGGCGTACTCGACATCTTGTTGATGGTTTTTAATTGCTTATGATTCTGTTAAGTGCTTATTTCGTGTTTGAATTGTCTTATTAAGTAATGTTAGTTTAAATCTCGTTCTAGCTTAAGTCGTTTAGCTTATTGTTTTAAGTACTTATTGTACTTGTTTTATTCAGTTATTGATTTCAGTTGAGCTTATTCGTGAATGCTATTTATTTCTGGCTTAATTGTTTTTTGAATCTTCATGTGCTTTATGCGTTTGATTTGTAGAAATTATAAAAAGTTTGGTCTCGGTTGGTTTTACAGAAATATGAAATGGGCGATTTGCTACTGTGTTTGGTTTTATTTTACAAATGAATTGGGCCTTGTTTTATTTTTGGTTTGTTGGGCTTCCTAATTGAATTTTAGCTTGCATCTGTTTCATTTTAGGCTTGCATTATGTTTTGGGTCAATTTCTGTTGAATTGGATTTGGACATGCGTGAATTAAATTTTGAGCATAAGTTTTGTTTGTATAATTCTTAATTTGGCATTTAATATAATGACAATTGAATTGGATAAATGAAAATGAGTTATTTAACTGTTGAAATTTTCATTGTTGCGGTTCCTTGTTCCACACTAGAACGCACTTCATTACCCAAATTCAAAATTAACTTACCATAAAACCTATCCTTTGCCTATCCTTTCTTCTCGACCAATGCATGCGCCGTCTTGATATTCACCAAACAATCGTCTCAAAAAATTGACCATTCGACCAAAAAGATAGTCAATATCCCGTCTCATGAGGCCAGGTAGCAATCTATCACCATCCTCTAGAGGAATAGCGGTAGTAGACGATTCACCTACCTCATAGACACTAACAGGAATTGTCTCATCCTCTTGCTCAACTGGATTCTCAACCTCAATCTCATCATCAGGTTTAGACTCAGAAGCAGGCGGTGGAGGATTAAGAGGATCCACCTCTTCGTAAGGATATGTCAACTCCGGCTCATTCTCATCTTCCTCAATGTCGATCTCCATATCATCTTCATCTTCTTGAGGATCTTCTTCTTCCTCAAATTCGTCTTCTTCTGGGTCTTCGTCTTCATCTTCTAAGACAGGTTCGGGAACAACAGGAACATCATCGTGTTGATTCGGCTCAACAACAGGTACATCATGATCATGATCGGGAGGAATCACATTCACCATGATAACCTAGAAAATATCATATAATACTTACTTAATAGCGTATCACTTCTTATTATTATCATTCAATAGCATTTCACTTTTTATTATTATCGGAACACTATTATCAAAATAACAGTTCGCATAAAAGCGCAACAACAAAATTTTACAATTCGCGACCTTCTCGATTCGCATATATCTTAATTATATTTCAAACATATATACTAGTAGTTATCATATAATCACATGACATTTCATGCATTATTTTAAACATGAACAATGCACTATACATTAATACTTTATGCATCAACCAAATGCATAATATCCATACTTAACCAATCACACATATATACATACTAAATTATACTTATACGTCACAATTAATAAAAATACCTTACATGTTAACATGGCCCAAGGAGTTATCGGCGTGCATGTAGAAGTGTCATAGTTTAGGTTTTTCAAAAGACTCGACTTAGTTCCTTACAACCTTAGACTCTTAACATACTTTGATATCTAAAATGACTACCTTTCGAGTTTTGAAAACAACCTAGTTCTCTACAACCGAAGCTCTTGATACCAATCTGTAACACCCGCCCCGAGGGGCATCGGATTGCGCAGCGGAAATTAGCAATTTGGTGTTACTAAATAGCATATGTCACCACGTTAATAGAAAATGACTCAAATAAGACGTTTTCCAAACATGTGTTCCACAATTATTCAGAGTTAAAATGCGTTTAGGTCCCACAGAATCATAACCGCCGTCTATTACAAACCATGAAAAGCATATTGTTTTCAAATAAAAGACATTGTTTTAGACACAACATAAAAACCAATTTTTAAAAAAAGGGAATATTTGTTTTGAAAGGACTAGTAGAAGCAAAGCAGTCTTTCCATAAATCCATCACCATACGCACGACACCTCCATGCCATCGTTGCCTTCAGCCTTGGTTACCAGGGATAAAACATGTTTAAAACGTCAACAACAAAGTTGAGTGAAATTCATAGAGTTTAAATTAACCATTATAGTAAACTTGAGAAACATTATTAGTTCTCGGGAAAAACAATGCTAATGAATTGCAATGTAATAGCAACCTTATTTTATTTCACGCAATTAGTCTTGACACCGAACATTTACAAAACATATGGTTATTTCTTATTGCTAAAAGGTGACCCAAACAAGGTATTATTGTCATATACCTCTTATTTTCTAATAACAAAATGTTCCGTTGATAGGGTGTGGTCACAGAAAGGAATTCAACCCCCTGGACAGGGTTTTGTCACAACCCAATAGATCTATTTATGCATTAGCGTTTTAATCTCAACAAGGCAATTAACGGTTTTTATGAAATAAGGGACTTCGACAATAGCAACTTATGGAAACAACTCATAATCGGGTCCGCATACCATTAATAATTTATTAAAATTCATATGTGTTTTGATTTATTAAAACAAACAATGTATCCCCCTCGCGGGTTTAATAACAATTTTAAAAGAAATTTAGTGTGAGGTATGAACTCACCTTAAGCAAATGTCCAATTCAATCAATCAAACAACAGCGCAATAAACTTCACGTCTCACCGGCGGAACTATATGTACATATATAACGGCACGTGACTAAAAGTATACATATCATTATATTGCTATACTTTGCATATATATTATATATATATTATATATTTACTATAATATATATATATATTTTTATATATAATTTATATATATATATATATTATATATATATATATAATTATATATATATATTACGTATACACAATTCCTATCGATAAAATCTCCAAGTGTGATGCAAACATTTCGCTTTGACTTACTTAATTAATATAACAATCGTTTTAATAAAAGTTTTCATTTTTAGAAAGCTTGCCGAAAGCTAAAGATAATATAAACCCAAACTTAGCATTTCATTTTAGTTTTACCTCTAACATTACAAACAATTTGCTCTGTTAACAAAACTATATATTTAGTATTTATATATATATATATATATATATATATATACTATATTATATATATATATATATAGATATATATTACGTATAACACAATCATATACTAAAAAATCTCAGGTGTGATGCAAAACATTTCGCTTTGACTTACTTAATAATATAACAACGCTTTTTAATAAATTTTTCATTTTTAGAAAGTTGCTATGAAAGTAATGATAATATAAACCCTAGACTTAGCATTTTCATCTTAGTTAGCTAAACAATTACGAACCTTCTTGCTTGTTAAAAATATATTCAAAAAGTATACGCAATTTTGGACTTTCAAAAGTCTCAACTTTGTAGTTGACCTTTTACTCAAAAATACACTCAAACTGGGACTTGGCCGTAAAATCTTCGTTTTTTAGGAGTTACAAGGTCTACCTTTATATAAAAACGGACCTTTTCATTTAGGAGCATCCTTTTTCTTTTTTTTTTTTTTTTTTTCAATATTCAAAAGCCTAATTTAGATTTTAAAATTTTCTCAACCCGCTATGGTCAAGTCAAACTTTCTGGTCAACAAAAGTCAACACAAAGTCATAACAAAACTCATTTTGAACAAAATCTTTACCATTCCATATGTTTAACTAGCCTAATAACATGTACTAAAACTATGAAACATATGTTCATACTTGAAATACTCTCAAACCCATTTTGCACTTGAATCAACTAGCAACAATCACATATATGTAATGACCATATAATTAATCAAGACATAAACATAAAGAAGTGCTTACAAAGCTAGAACAAAGCTTGACTATGGTTTCCCCTTGTTTCTTATAATCGGATTAACCACAAAGACCAACCAAACAACCTTTTTTTTTCAAACAAATACCACTTTAGTATTTTTAACAAAAATCAAAAAAAACCCAATAACACCAATTTATCACCCTAAAACACTTCCTTATACAACCAATGCACTGAAATTGATCAAAAACCCAACTTCTTAAATATCATTGCATGTGAGGTTTTCTTTGAGTGTGTTTGTAGAGGATTGACAAGGTTAATATGGTATAATCAGATTTAAATGCATGTAAGTAACAAATTTTTGCAATGATTTGTGTATGTGTGTGTGTGTGTGTGTGTGTGTGTGCTAGTTCGAACAAACAAGGGGGGAAAGAAACAAGAGAAATGAAATTTTTATAAAAGAGAAAAATGAAGGATATGGTGTTCTATTTATAGAATTCAAGTTTGATCAATTGGCAATTTAGGTCCCTCCATACTCCATCTCTTTTAAAATTAGTACAAGCCATCCTTTTTATAAATAACATTCGGCCAAAAACTCGAGTCACACCACGTTTGTAAATATTTTAAATCCGTCCCACTAACTATAGTTTAAAACCTTTAATAAAACATTAAACCTCGTAAAACACGACCTTTAAACACGGTTTTTACAAAAACTCAGGGAAACGACAAAAAATACAAAATTAACATATTTACGCTCTCGGAGCAATAAAATATATTTTTTTAACTTTCTTAAATGCTAAAAACAAATAGAAACTAAATCACGAAATGAAATTTACTAATAAATGAAAATTCTAATCAACCACATATAGCATAATGACTATAATTATTTACGTAATTAAAAATAACTATCTTAAGCTAGGGATAGACGTTGACCTGAAACTCGGGTTGTTACACTTCAAACTCATACTAATGATATATAAGTAGACCTCAATCTCTTGACAAAATCCTCATCTAAATGAGACACTGAGCACTACAACATAACTCCTTTTAGTGATAGCAAATGTGCGCATTGAGCACCAAAAATTTGTAGATCATACATTGCTAGATTTGACAAGTCTTTGCCAGCATCATTTTTTAAGCACGAACAAGTTATCTTTTAAAGCTTGCTAGATGACTTTTAAGATATGATAAGAGTATGTACCCGTGAAATTCCACTTCAACTTCAAATAAGTGATAAACAATTGTCTCCGTAACCACCCTTTGCAATTAACTCCAAAAATATAACCATTTAATCAAACATTCTATTCTATCCGAGATCCAAACCATGTATGTTATCCAATATCGAATAATGCTAATTGTAGTATCTTTTACTCTCAAGCAGTAGTAACTACTTTTAATCGAACAATAGTAACTGCTTAAATTTACCCTAGCAGCAGTATCCAATAAAAACAGTAGTAATACCATTAAGCAGTAGTAACCAACAATACTAGCAGCATTAACTAATATTTTTACCAAAAGCAGTACTAAGTATATGTTGGCAGCATTAAGCAAAACTGGCAGTACTAAGTTTCCATACTAAACCTATCATGACATCCACGTCCAATCAACAACACTAATCAATACCATTAGCAGCAGCATTAACGAACACCATGATAACAAAACAACATTAAAATCATAAAAAACCTGAACACATGAAACCTTGATGAACCACAGCTTCAAAGTAAACCATTTTATTGTTGAACGCACCTGCTGCTGTTGTTGATTCAGAATACATACCTGCTTCTATCAGAAAAACAATCATGGTGTCTTCTGTTAAGGTTTTGGTAAACACTTAAGAATCGTTCAAGAATAAAGAATTGTGATTATATACATACGCTAATCAGACAACCTATTTGCATGATTCAAGAACACCACAGTTCACAGATTTAAATCGACTTTAGTTAGGGTTTTATCATTGTATCACAGGTTCCTTCTCTAACAGTTCTTGAAACCCTTCTTCATAAATCTTGATCTTCTAAACCCAGAATCTAGCAACCCTTGCATCTAAACAGCTCTTGATCTTTTTGCTTGAAACCCGATCACTAATCCACCTTGTGTCTTCTAAATCTTGTTGCGACTAAGCAGTATTAATCAAAAACTCTAAAAGGTAGGGTTTCGTTGATTAAGTTTATATAGTGAAACAAGCATAAAGCAACACACTAGATAAACATTAACGAGAATCATATTGGTTTAAAGAAGATTTTCTGTTTTACCGAATTAGGGTTTAGTGAAAAACCTTAGTTTTTTCAAATTTGACCACCGAAAACAAAAAATAAATACGACACTCTTTTCTATCTTTAAGAACAATCATAAAAACCTGTAGATCCAAGATCAAGAGCCACATGGATCTGATACCAATTGTGGAGATCGTTATAAGCTCATCTAGGATTATAATAACAAAGAACATAGATACGCAGCGGAATTAACATAGAGACAATGTTATTGAACAAGGTTTCACATTCATACAAGCCCCACTTCTATTTGATCAATATAGAACGGTTACCTAACTGTAACAGGGTCAAGAACACCTTGGCCTTGGGGCTAAACCATATACTCTAGATGTTTACATCTTTTCTTGTGCACACCATCACACGCATAACACACACACAAACAATGTCTATGGATCTCTTTATATATAGAGAGTCCATAAGACATACAAAGGAATCTTAATTGTATTAGGAAACAAAATCTTTCCTAATCTTTTATCTTTTAAGGAAATCTTCTATAATCCTCCATCTTTTGTAAAATTCCATATTGTCGACTTTGATCCTTTTGTTTCATTCTTTATCCTTTTGAGCAAGTTCTTTTGTATCATCAAATCAATAATTCCCAACAATTTGTATAACATTTGAACTACTATTACTTTTAGGCTTAAGTATTGTAATTCATTCGGTTGAGAAATTATCCTGCTTTGTTAAATTTAAATGATCACTTTTCAAAATGACTCATATAGAGGTCGTTCTATGATGCTATAAAGTCACACGCCCCATGTTAACTTTCTGCTGTGTTATTTTGGGGGTGTGATAATTACTATAACTTGTTATGTCAACATATGTTTCATTATTAAAGTGTGGTTGTTCAGAGTACTGTGTTTGTTGCATACTTTGTTATTCACATGATTATCTAGAGAATTGTTAGGAGTTGGTAACTCAGAGATAGCTTCTGAATCATATGATGAAAGCTTAGCTATAAGAACAGTACTAGCAGATGGAGCTTCATCACAGTCAGAGTCATATGTATCAAGGTCATCAGTATGAAAAGCTGTTGGAGTAGGAATTTCCTAAGACGCTTGGCTTATATTAACTGTATCCCCATTGTCTGCTAAGAATGCCATCTGCTCCTCATCCAAGACAACCCCTGATTCTAAAGCCTCACCAAGCATCACCTTTTGTTTAAACCATGCAGAATTCCTTGGCCTTTTTGGCTTGGTAGATTGTCTTGCCATGTGGCCTTTTTCTTGATAGTTGTAGCAATGAACCACCTTTGCCTGACGTGCTGTATTATTTCCCCCAGTTCTATTAACCCTTGTGGTTATAGCATTACTCCTAGCACCAGTGCCTCAAACCCCTGATTTTGTCTTCCCTAAACTTTCTGGACCGTAACTCTTATTCCTGGATAGTTGCGTGATTGCTTGGGTTAGACGAGGTTCTAAGCTGGTTGTTGGTTGGTGGGTATCAAGAAGTAAATGATGTGCTAATGAAAGTCATTGCCTTGTTGAGACTGGTAATTGGATCATCACAAGGGAGAAATGAAGGGACAACAAGTCCTAAATCTAGTTGTAGAAAGGATGCTTGTGGTTGTTGATGAATAAGTGCTTGGTAGGATTGATGATGTACCATTTAAGAGTGATGATCCTTTGGTGGTAGGTAGACTTGTTGTTGAACCATAGAAGATTGATTAACATTGGGTGCCAAAGATGATTGGTGATGAATCATTGGAAGTGAATAATATTGTAGAGCAAATGGGGACAACTATTGATGATACTAAGACTGGTTGTTGTATGATGGAGAAGAGTTGTTTGTGTTAGCTACCAAGGCAATATGATCTAAGAACCGTTGCCTTATTTGACGCACTTCATTAGCATGAGCTTCATGTTGTCTTAATTACCCATACAGATGATCAATATTGGTGTTGTGTAAGTCTTTAGCTAACTTCACGCCAGTCACAAATTTGCTCCATTCTGGCTGAAGATGATTGATGAATTTTGTATTAATCTGAATTAGCATCATTATCATTCCAATAGAGTGCATATCATTGATCCGTTGTGCGAACCTTAGGTAATACGTGTGTATTGTCTCTCCATACACTAATGTCAACATGTCAAATTCATCATACAACTTTGACTCTCTTTCATGCAACGATATTTCTAAACCTTCAATAAGTAACTTCACCCTATCCCAAATGTCTTTGCCCTCATTATGATGATTTACCAGATTGTAAATGTCTTGTGGTAAGCCTTATAGAACAATGTTTGTCGCTTTTATGTCACAAGATTCACGAATCTTCTCTGCGTCTGTGAGCTCATCATAAGTTTTATCTCTGACGGTTGCAGGTGTACTTTGAGTACCGGGTATTGTAACTGTGCCATATTTAAAAGGTCCATCGAGAATTAAGTTAACGAGTAGCTTTCTGTTTTCCTTTCCTTTGATGTAGAGTAGCATACGGCTTGCCTAAGAACTGTACTAAGTCTTGTCAAGCATAGGAGGACAGTTATCAGACCCTGCTACAATCACATTCTCTGCCAATGAAAAACTTATCTTGAAATAGTTGTTGTATGAAAAGATATGAGTTGATCGTTCAATGATCAGGGATTATTGTGTTGTTGTTGAAGGTGATTAAGATTGGTATTTCATGGGATTTTACAAATCTTGGTTAAACCGAGAAAATAAGTGAATATTTTGCGGGATTTTACTAATGCAAGAAAAACCGTTGAAAATAACCTATTTCTTAAAGAGTGCTTATATCGCAGAGTGAAGACCTGGTGCTTATTTTGCAGAATAAATATCGGAGTGCTTATTTCGTTGTCTTAGATAAGTACTTATTTCGCAGACTGAAACACCTATGCTTATTTCGCAGACTGAAACACATATGCTTATTTCGCACAATAAACATGTTTTCTTATTTTGCACAATAAACCTGTATGCTTATTTTGCACAATAAACCTGTACGTTTATTTTGCACAATAAACTTGTATGCATATTTCTCAAAAATTAAACAAAGTGCTTATTTCTCATAATTCAAACAATTATTTCTCATAAACGCACAAAACAAAACCAAACACTTAAAATCACATAAAACCTACCTTTTAACGTTGTTTCTTGAAATCTTTTGCAAAACTAACTATATCTAGTCTATATCTAACATAAAAACATAAACTTTAACACTTTTAAAATCATTAATTAACCCACTTTAATTTTCGTGTATATGAGACTAAAATATCTAGATTTTATAGATTTTGACAAGATAAATGCACACAATCCACATTATATCACCCATGACGACTGATACCAATTGTATAATATCAAATCACATAAACTAACAAGTATGGAAAGGAAGAATCTAGAGAGAGAAAGAGAGAGGTTGGAACACTTAGAAAAAGAAAGAAATTTGTAAATGTAGTATATCCAAATGAACCAACACCCTCTCCAAGGCATGCAGAGGGTATAGATATGCTTACATGGGCCGGCTAACCCATGAATAGTCCATAAGTTGACCCGGTTAGCTTAACTTTTACACAACGATTAACTACGAGCTATGAATTACTATATTGGAAGTGACCGAGTTTTTTCTCGATTCCTGACATACTGCTTTTTGAATATTTTGTTTCATTTAGGATATGGATATGTATAACTGATTTACTATTTGAGATGGTTGTGTTCCTTAATGATATTTGTCTAAATAATAAACAAAATGAGCCAACTCAAGGAATATTGGTTAGACAAGTAGCGAGCCAACTCAAGCAACGACACGTCCTCAATGTAACAACTTTGAAGAGTTACTTGCCAGTGCCAACGATGAACTATTCTCACGTTGTGACTGGATGACTTCATTGTACTTTATGGAAAAGTTGGCGCACCTGAAGGCACAAGGTTCATGGATTGATATTTCATTTAACAAATTTCTAAAATTTCTCTAGGAAGCATTTCCTTCATAGGTAGGCTACAAAATCCCATCGTCATAATATGATAAAGAATACATTTATATTATCGGTTTAGGGTACAAGTCAATACAACCTGTATAAACGATTCCTTTTTATTTCAGGGTGACGGGAACAAAAATTTATAGTATTATTCGGTCTGTAAAGCGTGTAGATAGAAAGATAAGAAAACACCAGGGAAAAAAGTTCCTAACAAGGTGTTGTTTTACTTTCCTTTGATTCTTAGACTACAACGTACATATAAGCCTAAACACATTACAAATTATATAACTTGGCATGCTACTGGAAAGTCTACGGAGAACGATAAGAAGCAACACTGAGTTGATGGTAAAGCATGGAGAATTTAGCAATTTGTATCAGGATTTTGCTGAAGAAAAAAATGTTGGATTAGGGTTGGTCGTTGATGGTTTCAATCTATTAGACAACCTTAGTCAGGCTTATAGCATGTGGCTAGTCATATTAACAACATCCAATATGCCTTCGTGGTAATGTATGAAAGAGACTTCTTTTATGCTGACGTTCTTAATTCCTAGCCTTAAAT
Organism: Tanacetum coccineum; assembly: GCA_026074375.1. NCBI lineage: Eukaryota > Viridiplantae > Streptophyta > Magnoliopsida > Asterales > Asteraceae > Tanacetum > Tanacetum coccineum. Next base: position 10,555 of record BQNB010036925.1, on the reverse strand, counting down.
CATGTAGGAAGGACATTGATGTTTACTTGAGGCATTGATTGATGAGCTACATAAATTATGGAAACGCGAAGGTGTCTTGACTAGAGACATTGCTACAGGTAATGACTTCAAGATGAGAGCGATGATTTTATGGACCAACAATGATTTTCTTGCTTGAAGTAGTTTGTTTGGGTGGAGTAGGCAAGGTTATATGGCATGCACTACATGTAATGAAGACACTGCATCTAAGCATGTGATAAGCAAAACATCTTATGTTGGTCATAGAAGATTCTTAAAGAAGAACAAAAAAATGGTGGAAGGACAAGCTGACATTCAATAGCATAACCAAAGATAGAGATCCTCCTCGAAAATAAACCAATACTGAGATCTGACTCAACTTGATATATTGCCTATACGTACTTTGGGGAAACATCCAAGTAATAGGGTGTGAAAATAAAACATAATCCTAAAGTTGAACTAAAATGGAGTAAACGGTGAATATTGGTATTCTCCTACACTAAAACCCAATTTAGATGTCATGCATATAAAATTGTATCAGAGAGTTTCTTGGGTACTTTGTTAAAGAATGACAAGTCCAAAGACACCGATAAGGCAAGAAAGACTTGGAAGCTTTGGGCATTCCATAAAAGGTGTAGCTCGTCAAAAAAGGAAACGGGAAATGCTTGAAGCCTCAACCTAAGTAATATTTCAAATCTGATCACATAAAAAAGTTTTGTCAATTCATCAAACGAGTTAGACTACCCCGTGGTTTCATCTCCAACTTTATGCAATAAGTGATTGATAATAACAACAATATAATGGGCTTGAAGTCTCATGACTGTCATATAATGATGCAACGGTTACTTCCATATGGAGTTCAACAAAACTTGGACTCGAGCATTTCAACACCAATTCTAGAGCTTTGGTCATTCTTTAAGAAAATTTACACTCAAACTTTGATGGAGAATGACATAGAGAAAGCTACACACCAGCTAATCAATACTTTGTGCAATATCGAGCAAATATATCCTCTTGCTTTTTTTACATTATGGTTCACTTTGTAATGCATTTAACCAAAGAGGCTATTCAAGGCAGGCCTGTTAACTTCTGGTGGAAGTATCCATTTGAAAGATATATGATGAAGCTCAATAATTATGTTTGAAATAAAGCTAAGCCGAAAGGTTCAATAGCGAAGGGTTATGTTGTCGATGAAACATTGAATTTTTGTTCTTATTATTTTCGTGGTGTTGAGACGAGATTTAATCATCATGACTAAAATAAGGATAGTCTTCACCGAACAAGTCAAATTCAGTTCTTCCGATCACTATGCAAAAAGACTGGTAAAGAGATTTATTCGGTTAGATGGACAAGATATGAAGAAAGTAGTCTGGTATGTACTTCACAAGAGTCCTAAAATCGACATGTACACGTCTGCGTACAAGAGGTACGCGTTTTTATTTTCAAATTTGTTTTTCGTAAGTTACCTTTTCAACGACTTATTCTGATACCATGAACATTTCCAGGGAATTTCCTAACATTGTCATGCAAGAAGAATTTCCTCGCTAGTTTGAGCGAAGGTAAACTTATTGTATGCATTGTCGTGTAAAAATAACGACTATTACTCATCTTTATCTATTCTTAGATCCATAAAATTTACATAGAGAAAACCTAAGTTGTACTGTCGAGTTATTCGCTTTGGCTTGTGAACAATCATTGACTCTGATCTCGGTCAACTTTTACGTAATCGGTGGTGTGAGGTTTGTCTTACACAGCGGCGATGTACGTCGTTCAACTCAAAACAACGGAGTTTCAACACCTAGTGAAAACGGAGGAATGTATTATGGTCTTGAAGAAATTCTAGAGTTTGCGTGTACTTTGTTCAAGGTTGTGTTGTTCCAAGTTAAATGGTTTGACACTAGGAACGAAGGACGTCGCGTCAAACATTTTGTCACTAGAAACAACATAACATAAATCATGACAACTAGTGCTTCATTTAAAAATGAACCATACATTCTCGCAACACAAGCAAAATTGGTCTCCTATATTAAATACCCGGCTAGACGAACAATCCATCATTCGAAGGTCATCTAACATATGAATCATCGATGGGTCAGGATGTCGTCACGATAGAGGATGATCATGATGTTCTACATGACAACATATCATCTGATCTCGCACTCTCTACTAAATTGAATGATTTGAATTATGCGAACTTGAATATAGTTGGTCAATCAATGGAAGTTGAGGCACCACCACCACCGCCCATTCATGTCGACAACAATGATGATTTTATTGATGATGAAGACGACGTTCCTTATGATTTTTCAGATTCTAATTCGGATAATGAAGTCCGCGCCAATGATGTTGATGATGATGATGATGAAGTCGACGATGTTTGTGTTTGTTCTAGTAATGAGGAAGATTTATCTTAAATTGTAATTTGTAAAATGACACTTATTTGAATGAAATTGTTATCGAGTGTTTAATTGCTTTTATTTATTTAAATGTGTAGTTATTTAAATTTGTGTATGCGTATATTAATTTGTTCATGAAATTCTATGTTGTTGTTTTTGTTGTCGTTGTACTTTTACATATGTCAACATCAGTGGCTAGGGGACATGAAGGTGATGGAGCTGACGATCCACCCATACCTCCCTAGGGGCTAGGTAGCAATTTCCAGCGTTTTTGTACTTTTAGAAGAACTTAAACTTGATCATTAGAATTTGATAACTTATGATTTTACCCCTTCATCGTCACTTGAATTTGTAGGCAACACCGGTAAAAGGGTTATGCATGGAGCAACATTGAACTATGAGCTAAAGAAATCCGTGGAAAATTATGGTCTACAACAGATCTAATTTGACTACAAAGACCAAAAGATAATGCATCATCTCGACAAGAACGCGAACTGGTTCGAGAACTACATTGGAGAACTGGTTAGGGGCTTTCCTTATTATTGGTCGGCTTGGAAAGATATTCCTACTAAAGAAAAGGCGCACGTCTATCTGAAGCTACGAGTCAGTTTTTTATTTTTTTATTATTGTGTTTATTATTTATTTAAATTTGTATATGTATATTAATTATGTTTAATGACGGTAATTTTATATCTCCTCTCATTATAATTGAATGTTTCATTTTGACATTGACTGCCACCTGGCTGGGCTACACGGAGAGGATTTCCGTAGAGGCATCTAGCATTATTTCTCGAGACGTTATGCCGATAACGAGCACAACTACAAAGTCGAGCATTGGGTCGAGAAGGGTGGGGCTACAGTTGCCGAGCAAATAAGAAGGGAGCGTCCTGAGAATGTGACGCCGAAAAACTAAAACAAGCATGTTGACTTCTAGATTGACCCTAAGAGTGCCCATAGGGCGGCGGTGAACGCAATCAACATGAGGGCTACCACGATCACGAGTTTACATGGATCTCGTTCTTTGGCTGCGAACCGACATGATTATGTAAGACACTTTAAAATTATTTGTTATATATATAGTTCTTTTTATATATGGTGTTGGATAAGTCGTTATTAATTTGTTTCATATTATATATTTATATATGTACTGCTTGAAAATAATAATCAGTAGTATCCAGACCTTATCCGCAACTACTATGATCTTCATACAAGACATGACGTATGGAAGCAAGTTGAAGCCAAAGCACTATAGGTAACTGTGTAAGTATATATTTTTTTCAAACACACACTTAATTGAAACATAATGTATCCTGACTCATAGATTAATTTTCTTGTTTTTTGTAACTACACAGGAGAAAATGCTAGCGTTGAAAGCACTTGGCACAATGATGGATGAGCGGGTTCTGGCGCAAGTCCTTAGGGGTAAACAACGCAGACATCTACGGGGTATAGGTAGAAAGGTCGTCGGGGTTGGGACTTCAACCGTGTTTGGATCACTAGACCAAGGTACGACATTCTACTCACAACGAGAAATGAATAAGGGGATGAAGAAGTATGAGGATGAGCTTGCTGCCAAGAGATCAGCGAACCAGACGCAACAAGAAAATCTCAATTAATTGGTCACCTTCCTTTCCCAGTCACAAGGTATGTCTGATTTAGCGAGCATGTTTCCGGCTTCCACGAGTGGAAACGCCTCCTCGAACGAGGATCCTTCCATGAGTGGGAATCCTTCCTCAAGCGAGAACCCTGATGATGGAAACGATGATGATGGGGATGGGGATGAAGGGGAATGGGGATGGCTGGGTAATCTTGGTAGTGTTTATTTTATGAACTTTAGTTATGTGTAGGTATGTTAATCCGTAAATACTTGTGGGTTTGTATAGATACATGTATACGGATATTGGTGTCTTTTGTTGAATGTTTAGGATGATAAGTATGTTTTAGGATGTATGCACTTTGATTAAATGTGTATGAACTTTGGTAGGTGAATATGTAAGTTTTAGCGGATGTTTTACGCGTATAAACTTTGTTTGAATGTTTGTGCGGATTTGTATAAAAAAAAATTTGAACATCAGATTTGTATAAATTTAGTGCACATTTTGGACAACATACTGATGTGATATACATGTAGATATTTTCCAAAAAATTTCCAAAAAATATTTGAAAAACCTTGCAAAAGCTCAGGTGAGGACCTCGCCCCCCTCCCCTAAATGTCCACGCCAAAGACACAGGGGCCCATGATTTTCCACACGCTAAAAATATTATTTAATATAAAATTAATTAATTAGTTTAATTAATCCGGTTTATTAAGAACACTCTGGTGAGGACATTGGGATGAGATATGTCCTCGCCAAAGGTCAATAGGCACGAGAAGTATATTTGACTAAGAAATATGTGGATCTGACGTACGTCTCGGTAAATCGTTAAAACAATCATCGCCAAAATCATTATCTACGGGGCTTTGGTGAAGACGTTATGGCTTCGACAAGTCGTCGGCAAAGACCTTTAGAGATGACATGTCGTCCCCGAAGGCAGAAATTGTCCTCTCCAAAGGGATTAAGTTATGTTGTGTTGATCTTTAGCAATGTGTCTTGTGTATCCATCTGGTTAAGTTATGTTGTGTTGGTCTTTAGCATCGGTTTATATGAATAATAATTAAACAAAATGTATTGAAAATAATGCAACATTATGCATTGCACTAGTATTCGCTTTATTTAAATCTCAATATTTTTGTTAAACTTCTGATATTCAACTAAAAACATAGACAGTATTTTATAAAGTTATATTTTAATAGGTTTCTAATTAATATATATATATATATATATATATATATATATATATATATATATATATATATATATAGAGTAAGGATCAAATGAGAAGTTTTCTTAAAATAAGAAGGATAAGAAGTAACTATAATCGTATATCCGAGATGCACCGACTTAAATTAGATGCATCTCTATAATCTTAGATGCATTATAACGCATTTCAAGCTTTTAATTAGATGCATATACATATATTAGATGCATTTCATGATTTCTCATGTTTTTTGTTCCTCTGCACAGTGCTAAAATCATGAAAATCAATTTGCACCATCTACACATCAAATTAACTTTCGAAACTCGAAATGGTGCATCTTAATGAATAGAAATGCATCTAATGCAAGTCGTTGCATCTCATTGTGTGGTTTTAGTCACTTCTCACACTTCTTTTTTTCATTTACTTCTCACTGGATCTTACTTATATATATATATATATATATATATATATATATATATATATATATATATATATATATATAGTTAGGATCAAATGAGAAGTTTTCTTAAAATAAGAAGGATAAGAAGTAACTATAACCGCATATCCGAGATGCACCGACTTAAATTAGATGCATCTCTATAATCTTAGATGCATTATAATGTGTTTTCTAGCTTTTAATTAGATGCATATACGTATTTTGATGTGCCAAAATCATGAAAATCAATTTGCACCATCTACACATCAAATTAACTTTCGAAACTCTATATGGTGCATCTAGATGAATAGAAATGCATCTAATGAAAGTCGTTGCATCTCAAATGTGTGATTTTAGTCACTTCTCACCACTTCTTATTTTAATTTACTTCTCACTAGATCCCTAATATATATATATATATATATATATATATATATATATATATATATATATATATATATATATATATATATATAGGGGACCGTTCTTTGCAGAACCATTTTTTTGTACAGAACCTACAGAACCAACTTTGGACCAATAAGAATTTAGTATTATTAAATCATTTTATTTAATTCAAAAGGGTAAAATAGTAAAACACATTTTCACTTTCTTTTTGAATTAAAAAAAACGTTTTTATTAAGCCTTAAATTTTCAGAATTAATTTTTTTATTTTTTTCAGAATTTTTATATTTTTTTTCAGCAAATATATTTTAAAAAAATGAGGTGCATATATGTTTTTTTAAATATTATAAAAATTTATATATGTTTCTTGCATACAAGTTTAAAAAAAATAAAGTGCATATGTGTTTTTTTTCTTTAATACAATTGTTTAGCCATGAAACTTATTTTTTTCATAAAATGATAATTGCACATATGTTTCTAGTGTACATTATTTCAAAAATTTATACAAAAAACATAAATATGTACATTTAATCTCTAAATTTATAAGAAAGCAAAAACATAAATATAAATACAGTACACAAAATTTGATATCAAATGAAATACAATTCAAATACAAATGTATATTGTTAAATATAAATGTGCACTCTTGAAATAACATGCGTGAACTCTTCGAGAACATATATGCACAGCTTTTAGAACATATATGCACGGCTTCGAGAACATTTGTGCACATTACAACTTTTTTTGAGCACCTGATCTTGCCTTGACTGCATAATAAAAAGAATGATTATTATAACATTATATTATTATTTAATTATCAATCGCCAACAAGTAGGTAAACAATCCCATACATAACGAATAGAATCACCAAGTCAAGTCAAACTAATATAAAATTACAAAACTTAGTAATTTTGTAATTGTCCAATGTTGTTAATAATATAACAAATAATGTGTATACTTGTACATGTAATCAGATGCATTATTATGGTTTGAATTGGGATCGAATTGTTTAGACTGGGTAAACTCTTATTTTTACTCTGATTTCCAAGACAGAAAAAAACAAAAGTGGGCATGTAACAAGATCATAGTTAAAAGAGTTTTTTTAGATATTGGACCTCTTTATCATTTACATATCAATATGATAAAATAGACAACACAGATAACATTTATTTCACAACAAAATGATAACTTACCACACAGAAGACATACCATGAATTTACCAGATTTGCTTACCTTACGTGAACATCCTGACCCTCTGCTAACAACTTTTGCCAGATCCAAGAATGCCCTTACATCATTTTGTATCATTTTTGAAAACCGGCGATCACACACTTACGCTATCCGAAAATCCGACGACCGCGATCCGGCGAGCATCTTCGCTTGACCTAAATACACAACATGAATATCCACTAACAAAAATATTAGATGTGATTTGCAAAATGAAAAAAACGTAACCTGCTCAAGGAGAGGATGATGAACGGTGGATGTGGATATGGATCTACAATGTTTTCTTTTTAGAAAATAGTTGTGGTGGCTGAGAAACATATTAGGGTTATGTGAGAGAGAATATCTACATAGAAAACTAATTCAGTGCTAAAAATGTGTGACAGTTTTAAAAAAGTAATAATATTGAAATTCCAAGAATGCCCTTACATCATTTTAAAATAGTTGTATCAAATAGTAGATATTTACAAAAATGCCATCTTGCATTGATATGATGTACATCATGCATTATTAGGAGTAAAAAGGCTGGTTCTGTAGGTTCTGTACAAAAAAATGGTTCTGCAAAGAAAATCCCACTATATATATATATATATATATATATATATATATATATATATATATATATAAACTATTTTTTCTACATATTGTGTTAGGCATATATACGTTGAGTCACTTAAAAGATGTTTAGTGTGAAGAATTAGTGTCATGCGAGCAAATTTTGTTTAGTATGTTAATATTTTTAAACATGGTTTTTAGCATTATTTTAGTGACAAAACTATAGAGTAAATTACACGGAAGGTCTCTATGGGTTGCCTAAAATTTCATTTGTCGTCCCTTAAAGTTTAAAGTTGAATGGGTAGTCCCTATCTTTGCAAAAAATAACACTCGTGGTCCTTTCTTTTAACCGGTGTTAAGTGGATTTTGTTATCATTTACATGTTAGCCCTTTGGGCTAACGACCGTTGCATCGTCTATCCTTTGTAATAACGACCGTTTGTAATTTAAAATTTTATGTTTTTTTTAAGTATTTCGATATTTTACATACATTTTTATAAAAACATATACGTTTTCTATACCCTTTTATATTCGTTGTCATATACATTTTTATATACTTCTAATACATTTTTATATGTTTTTGTGTACGTTTTTATATACGTTTGTATATACTTTTTTATAAGTTTTATATACGTATTTATAAAAACATCTATGTTTTTATATACATTTTTATATACTTTT
>BQNB010036924.1:39112-49796 GCA_026074375.1 Tanacetum coccineum | reverse complement strand
TGCGCATTTCTTTACTGTCCGTGAAGATTTCTAGATAGAAAAGTTGGCAAGACTGTACATCAACGAGATAGTAGCAAGGCACTGTGTACCTGTGTCAATTATATCTGATCGTGACAATCATTTCACATCACGATTATGGCAATCGCTATAGAAAGCATTAGGAACGCGATTGGATTTAAGTACAGCTTACCATCCCGAAACCGATGGCCAAAGTGAGCGTACCATTCAAACGTTGAAAGATATTCTTAGAACTTGCGGAATTGATTTTGGTGGTAACTGGGATACTCATCTACCATTAGTAGAATTCTCGTACAACAACAGTTACCACACAAGCGTGAAATGTGCTCCGTTTGAAGCTTTGTATGGAAGGAAATTTCGAACACCTATAGCTTGGGCAGAGGTAGGAGAAAGTTAGTTAATTGGACCAGAATTTGTCAAAGAGACCATCGATAAGATTGTTCAAATCAAGAAACGATTGAAGACTGCACGAGATCGCCAAAAGAGCTATGCAGACCACCGATGAAAGCCGTTAGAGTTTAGTGTCGGTGATAAAGTACTACTTAAAGTGTCACCTTGGAAAGGCATAGTATGTTTCGTTAAGAGAAGCAAGCTTTCGCCGAGATATGTGGGACCGTTCGAGGTGGTCGAACGAGTCGGTCCTGTTGCTTATCGTTTGCGTCTACCGCAAGAACTTGTAGGCATTTATGACATATTCCACATGTCAAACCTGAAGAAATGCCTAGCCGACGTAAACTTGCACATACCGCTAGAAGAAATCAGGATCGACGACAAACTACGTTTCGTTGAGGAACCTATTAAAATTATGGACCGTGAGGTCAAGAAGCTTAAACGAAGTTGGATTCCCATTGTAAAAGTTCGTTGGAACTCCCGACGAGGACCAGAATTTACTTGGGAACGAAAAGACGAGATGAAGCGCTAATATCCGTAACTGTTCGCGAGTGTTACGGCTTAGGACGAGCAACTGAAATTTCGAGACGAAATTCCCTTTAACAGGGTAAAACTGTGACATCCGTTAATTTTTGAGGTCAGTAACCAAAAGAAAACATGTGATAATTGACTCTTCCAATTATTTATAGAGTCATTTTTATGTGGTCATACTATTTTTAGCATTTAACGCTTGTTTTACTAGGAACCCTAGTTATACGAACGCACCTTCGACCTAACGATCCTAGTTAACGGTCCTAACGACCAACAATATGCTCAAATAACATTATAACAATGTTAAAACACATGGAAGAACATAATTTAACAAAATCATAAGCTATCTCAAATTTTACGTTTTTGCGACGTTTTACGTATTTACCGATAGTACCCAAGTTACACAAATTAACCTACACCTTTTAAATAATACTTACACTATAAAATTAATAAAAAAAACATAAAACCTACCTCCCCTCTTACTATGGCTAACCAACCCACCCCTTGAACCAATAAAATCTCATGCACTCTTCAAAACCACCCATTCTTGTCCCTATAAAAACTTAATACCATCAACTCATTTAGATCTAGCAAAAACAAGAAAATTTTCTCCTCCTTGTGTCTTATACCTGCTGCCACGACCTAACCACCATCAAAACACCTTCATTTTTAATTTTTAGGAGCAAGATCAAAGGTAAAAAAATCATGGTACAAGATGACTAGTATGTCTCTTGTACCAAAACTCTTCAAAAAATGAGGTTTTCTTGACTTTTCTTGCATATTTAAGCTCACTTTTGTAAAAACCTTTATGGGTAAATTATTTTCATAATGGAACACTCTTAAATCAGTAATAATGATGTACAAAAACGTTGGGTTATGCATTTTTATTTTTGCTACAAGATCTATGCAAGACAAGTAACATAAAGTCTAGATTTTTCAATAGTATTGGACATCTTGTAAGTTTGAGGTAAAAGAGCCCTTTGATCCAAGAAACCCACTAGATTTTTGAATTAAAATGATGGTAAGACTTGTAAAAATATGGATTGTGGAATGATATGGGGTCGTTTTTGCATGTTGGGTTATTGGTTTGACTTGATTAAGTCAAAGTTATTTTTCAAACAACCCCTATTTTATTTTTGGGTCATATTGATTTGAGCATAAGTTGATGATAAATAAACATTTTGACACGATTCAAGAGCCTAGATTCAAGTACGTTGAGTCTAGTTTTCAGAAATATAAACCTTTTAAAAATATGAGGTCGTTTAGTTAGTTAAAGTTGCAAAATGGTGTAAAGTGTCAAAACTGCCCGAAAATCTCTTTTCAACCCGTGTACTAAATTGATCATAAATCATAAACCATGACGAATCTATCATCGAAACTGATATGGGAGACACTTGTATGGGTTATTTAGAGTTTCCCATTAGCCTAACTCATATAACCTTGATTTAAATCTTCTGATCACTAAAACACTTTGGTATGTCCAGATTTTGCCATTTTTGGAGTCGGGTATAAATGGTCGAGTATAAGTCCTTAATAAATTTTGGGAAAATTCATGGACACACCAAAAACATGGAGTTTTGACCTGGAGAAGTAGCTTAACCATAAGCTTTGGTTAACTTGGTCAAATGAATGCTTAAAGTGCCGAGAAATTTGTGGTCAAAATAGTAATGTAATAGTGCGTTTGTGATAAAATGACTTGAAACAAATTTGAAAACAAGGCATAACAAATGAACCATAAATATATTTCCGACCAAATCGTATAGACAATTAGGTATAAAGGTTGTAACTTGCTTAGTGTTCGAATAGAAGGTTGTGTATTTGTTGGGTTAGCTACTGGTGTGGTTGTTGTAGAAGTCCCAATGTCATTCAAACTTTTAAGGTGAGTTTCTCACATCCCCTTTTTCATACATGTTTTAAATGTTTTAGGGAGGAAAGCATGATGTGTCATTTTTATACTCTTACTTTGAAGTAATTGATCTTTTGAGCACATTTGAACTTGAACTTGTTTTAAACATATGGAACTTGATTTGAACTTGTTGAACTTTAGAAACGTGTTGAACTTGAACTTGGCATGTATGTTGTTGTATGCTAGGAACCCGCCACTATTTTTAACTCATTATCCCCATCATCGGGATTGAGACGTTAGTACTTATGGATAGCGCTATTAGAAGATTAGCCTCTCCTCTCTCCCCGCACAAGGGTGCATAATACTAAGTGTTTGTGCCACACTATACAACTGGAACTTGATTGGATGTTTTGAACGGTTAGGCTGAATACGTTTAAGTAGTGCCTCTCATAAACACTATAGCATACAATAAGGGAATGTTTGTTTACTTACGATACTTTAATGTAACGTGACTGATTTTTGAAAAACCCTTTGATTTGTTTTGGACTATCAACTTGTTTGGAAATTGATTTTGGTTTGGACAACTGTTTTTGATACCTTGCCAATGAGTTGGCAAACTATTATTGGACGTCTACTCTTTTATAAACTATATTTGGTGTACAAAGTCTTGAGAACTCACCAACTATTTTGATAGTTGATCGTTTTTATCATGCTTTTCAGGTGACGTTCCCAAAGTGGAAACTTAGTGTGATTGCATTTGAGCCTGTTCAAGATGTCTATTTTCTTCCAAGTTATTGTCTTTTGGGTGATCCATGTTCGGAAGAAAAACTACTATGTTGTCTTTGTACTTTTAAACTTGTACATGAATTGTTGTAATTCGGATAACTTTCTTTTATTTTAACTCATGTATGGTTGTCTATCATCTTATGAGATGCTTATTAATATGTTACACCTCGCGGTTCCGCCTTGGTGGGGTGTGACAATACTGATAAAGCTTTAGTGTGTATTTCAGTCCTTAGATGGTTTGTTTAGGTTTAAAAGGCTTCAGTGAGAATGAGAATAAGTAAGTTTATGGGTATTGCTTCAGTGAGTTGCATGACTTCAGTGAGTTATAATGTTTCAGTTTGCTATGAAGCTTCAATTTGCAGTAAGAGTTTCAGTTTGCCTATTTTGTTTAGGTTTTGCTATTAAGATTTAGAGTTTATGGTTCAGGTTTGGTTTCAGTTTTGCTTGGTTAGTAACCAAGTGTGTGCAAATTACAAGTATAGAGATAATGCAGAATTTGTCTACAAAGTATATGGTCATTCTGCTGATAGTTATCTAGTGGTCAAAGATAGGTATTAAAGCAAAGGATATTATGTTTTTTGGTATTAGATTTTTGTTAGTTTTTATCTCATTGTATAAGGCTTGGGTTTGTCCAAGTCCTGTTTGGAATTATAGCCAAGTTAATGTCTTTGGAGGGGTTTGTCCTTCTTAGTTATTTTCTTGGGATTTGGTTGTAAATAACTCTTCATTTTATCTATTTATTTTGCCTATAGAAAATAACAATATGTATTCTTGATTATAGTCAACCATTAGAGTTTCTCTATAGTATATAGAGTGCTATGAAATATGTGTTTTGTTTTATTTTGAGTTTCACTTACTTGAATGGATATATGTATAAGCATGGATGCAACAGTTTCAAGTCTTAACTAAAGTATTATGCTAAGAAATCTTGATGTGCATCATTGACTATGACTTAGCAGTGATTATCCAACCAATGTTTATGCTAGGAATTAGTATCTGATCATGTGCAAGATACTACTTTTTTTCATTTTTAGTTTTTTAATGAAATAAATTATTATAAAATAGGTCATATCCATTTTAAGGGTCAGACCGTTTGTAGTAATTTACTCGGTCATATTCCATTTTAAGGGTAAGACAATTATATTAATTTACTCTTATACAAGTCAAATTGAACAAATTAGCATAATAGGGAAATAAGTTGTGTTGAATGTTTGGTTATTTTTTCCAGATATGATTTTAAATCGAAAGGCAACCGTATAAGTAAAATAGTCATGCCTCTTTCGCTATTTGTAAAAAAAAGCCAAATGAAATTCTTTATTAGACCGTATACCATCAATAATAGTATGTATGTGGTCAAATTGCAATCGTATCAACTAAAAAACAAAACGGGCACATCAGTTTTCATATAAAATATAAAAGAATAACATTTAAGTTCTGCGTAGTAATAACATGGCGTTTTAACTAACAGGTTTTCTATTACATTGATGAAACGGATTCATGTTTTTTAAACTTATTTTGAAAGCGCCATATGCGTTTAGGTACTTACCCTACGCAACACAAACCATTACAATAGATACCAACAAAAGCGAGAGCATCTTTTCCGTTAGTTTAGGTTCAAAGAGCGGTCCGTGACTATGTAACATAGCACCAATACGACACAAACGCTATGTACACATTATTTCATGATAACTTACCAACGCGGAAACTTCGACTATGCTTCACATATTAACCCAATAAATATTACGCAAACAATAACCCCGAGGCAAGGCATAACGTCTTTCAGGCCTCCCAACCGCGCTATGAACCTATACTATGTTTCACATAATTAACCAAAAGATTTTACACAAAAACAAGCCCGGTGCAACGCACGGGTATGAAAGCCTCGTAAGTAAGAAAAGAAAGTAAAGGGGTATATCATTTCTCAAAGTTTAAACATATATTTCGATTAGGACTATAGCAGCTTCTCTTTTCAATCATAGGCAATTAGGCATGATTTAAGATGGGCTCAAACTACTAGTTACTGTTTTGTCCAACTAAGCGCGCCATTAAAATTCTTAATGTCACCTAGGCTAAATAACACACATTAGAAATTCAGAATATACCTTATAATGGGTCAGTGATTGTGAAAATGGGCCTAAAAGAATAAGCCATCCAATATTCCAATGTCACAAAGAAGGCCATGATAGATGATGGAGTATGTCTCCAATACACCAAAAATATAAGCAAGGCAAACATCCTACTAAACGCCACTATCTAGCATAGTATATGAAATCATGTTGACATTATACGTCGAGAGCAGGCTTTAAACTCCCCACATTTGTATCTCAAAAATCTTAGCCTTTACAAGTTGATGACGTATAGTACGAACACCAAGCTTACTGGGCTTAGTTCATAATATACGCATATGGGCCCAGGCCCAATACAACAAATAGCCGGATTACTGAGCCTGACAAGGGTCATACTCCGGATATTCCAAAGACGCACGTGAGTATCTTTAAAGCCGCACCGTTGCACCTCCGCAGACATACATTGACCGCGGAAGATTACTCGCGTCCGCAGAGACGATTACACGTGGACCCTTGCCCGACAAGGGACCCACTCCGGCCACCAACAGTTACAAGCAAAATACTAGGGAACCCTAGTATTGGGCTTGCCTATAAATAGGGGTCATTTCACACCCCAAAAAGGTACATTCTGTCTAATCATTAATACACACACATACTCTGACATTCTCTGACAAACATGTATACTTACTCTCACGCCGGAGCTTAATCGCGGGGTCCGCCCTGCGGTAAGGCTAACGGTTTACTCTCATTTGTGCAGATTATCTCTTCATCACTTGGATTAGTGCAAGATCTACGTCACAACCCATTTATTGGCCCAGCCCAATAAATGATATAGACCCATATTCACCCCCATACACGGTTTTTGTACTAACAAGTTGGCGCCATCCGTGGGACCGATATAACTGCGTTCCTTGAAAATACTCACCATGAGCAATCACGAATAACCCAACCCTAGTCATCCAAGCTACTTTCGGAATACGACAGGGAAGAACAAACAAATCCTCCAGGACTCCGTGAGAACTACATCCGCTGTAGATCTCGAAGAGTTCTGTGAAAAGCACTATGAGAAACTACTACCAATCATGGCAGATAAGTATGAGTATGAGAAGAGAAAGAAAGAAAAGCTGGAGGAAGTAAAAGCGAGGCTCGACTTTGGCGATGCCCGGAAGAAGAGCACTAGGGCACAGGAATCCGCGTATTCTGAGTCCAGGACAGTATCGCCAAGAAGACGGAGACGCTCTCGCAGCCCGCGTCACAATCCTAGCGTCTTCACTAGGTTGAGGCGCGAAAGGTCAAGATCGCCACGGCATGAGTACAAAAATAAGGAAAGAAGAGAGAGCACCGTGTTCAAGAGACTCGGAAGCAGAGGACGGAGTACCTCCGCGCATTCCGATAGCCGTCAGGAAAGCTCAAGGTATATGGAAAATTACTCTGAAAGCGAAGATAGTGAAGGCGGGCATTGGAAGTCTAAATCACGAAGGAAAAAGTCCAGTGTTGAAGATGATGATCTCTCCCAACCTTGGGTATGTGCCGAGACTGATCCGTTCACGTCTCGAATCCGTCACTTCGACTTCCCGAAAACACGAATGCCAAGTCATGTGAAAACATACAACGGAAGCGAAGATCCTGAAGATCACTTGAAAATCTTCCAGGCAGCAGCAAAAACGGAGAGGTGGGCCATGCCAACATGGTGTCACATGTTTAATTCCACACTCACCGGAAATGCTCGAGTATGGTTTGACGATCTTCCCCCAGAATCAATAGATAGTTACAATGATCTAAGAGAAGCATTCCTGAAAAACTACCTCCAACAGAAAAAATGCATCAGAGACCCCATAGTGCTCCACAACATCAAACAAAGAGACAGAGAGTCCACAGAAGACTTCATACAAAGGTACAAGTTGGAAAGTGGAAATGTTAAATGAGCACCGGAGTGCATGAGAATCTCCGGATTCGTGCACGGAATCACAAATCCTGAGCTCATCAAAAGATTTCACGAGAAAATTCCAAAAACAGTAGACGAAATGATGCAGGTTGCCACGTCTTTTCTTCAAGGGCAAGAGGCGGCCTCAAATCAAGAAAGGAAAAAAGTTTCTCAGGCCTGGAGGCACCAGGAAGGGAGTCATAGGCAGAATTTCAAAAAAGGAGGAGGCTTTCGCAGCCAACATAAGATGGAGAAAAGACCAGACAGGTTCACTCTTCTCACGAAAACTCCGAAGGAAATTCTGGCCCTAGAAAAAGGGAAATTCAAAACCCCACCTCCAATGACAACCCCGGTTGAAAAGCGAAACACAAACAAGTTTTGCGAGTTTCACAGAGAAGTAGGGCATAATACAGATGAATGCAACCATCTAAGGAAACAAATTAAGGATATGCTCAAAGCCGGGAAACTATCGCACATAATTCGGGAGCTGAAGCAAAACAGCGGAAAATAACAGACGAAAAAGAAAGGTGAAACCTCCGGAAAAGAGAAACCTCAGGCAATCTTAATGATTCAGTCGCGGCAAAATGCAGTAAGACAGAAGATAACTCAAATTTTCTTACCCGACCTCGAAATATCATTCCCGTCCCTGGGGAACAATGAGGGGGCAGAAGGCCCTCTAATAATAGAAGCAGAGGTTGGAGGGCACCAAGTGCACCGCATGTGTATTGACGGAGGGTCATCATTTGAAATACTCTATGAGCACTGCTTTAATTTACTCCGTCCGGAAATAAGAAACCAAATGGTCCCGGCCACAACTTCGCTAGTAGGATTCAGCGGTGAAATAAAATGGCCATTAGGACAAATAACACTTTTGGTGAAAGTGGGGGACGATGAACATTCAACATCAGCATGGATGGACTTCATGGTGGTGAGATCAACGTCTCCGTTTAATGGAATCATTAGAAGACCGGGGTTGATGAAAATGAAAGCAGTCCCATCAACAACTCACGGAATGATAAAATTCCCGGTTATGGGAGGAACACTTACGCTGAGAAGCAGTAAAATCATTCCCATGGAATGTGCGATGATCTCCTGACCAGAAGACCAACCCCCTCCGGTGAACAAAGTAAAAGAGGAAAGGATTAAAGTGGCAATCAATCCGGAACATCCGGAACAGACAGTAATGATTGGTTCTGACCTCACGGAGAAAACCAGAAGTAAGCTGTGCAACCTACTTCAACGCAGTTTGGATATATTGGCCTGGACCCCAACGGATATGACGGGCGTTCCAAGGCAGATAGCGGAGCATAAGTTAAATGTACGGAAGGGTTGTCCGCCGGTTAGGCAAAAGAAAAGAGGCCAAGCCGCAGAAAGGAACATAGCAATAAATGACGAAGTTAGTAAGCTGGTGACAGCTGGGATAATGAGAGAAGTTCACTATCATGATTGGCTCTCCAACCCGGTGATGGTAAAGAATAGTGAAAACAGTTGGAGAATGTGTGTTGATTTTAAAGACCTCAATAAGGCATGTCCCAAGGACGGTTACTCTTTGCCGGAAATAGACTAGAAAGTCGAATCTTTGTATGGATTCCCCTTCAAATGCTTCCTGGACGCATACAAGGGGTATCACCAAATACAAATGGCAGAGGAGGATGAGGAAAAGACCGCGTTTATTACAAACCAAGGCATTTTTTGCTACACAAAAATGCCTTTCGGTCTAAGGAACGCCGATGCAACTTATCAGAGGCTAGTGGACAAAACATTCCACGGATAGATCGGTCAAAACCTCGAGGTATACGTAGATGATTTGGTTATAAAGAGCCGCACGGAGGATGAAGTCGTCCGCGACATTGAAGAAACATTTAAGACACTCAAAAAAATCAACATGAAACTGAACCCAAAAAGGTGCACCTTTAGATTTGAGGAAGGAATGTTCTTGGGATACCAGGTCAATACAAAAGGCATTAAGATTTGCCCAGATAAGGTAGACACCGTATTAAGCCTTCAATCACCAAAATGCTTGAAAGACGTGCATAAGTTAAATGGAAAATTGGCAAGCTTAAACAGGTTCTTAGCAAAGTCAGCGGAGAAATCACTACCATTTTTCAAAACTTTGAAAAAATGCACAAAAAAGAGTGACTTTCTATGGACGGAGGAAGCGGAAGCTGCATTTAAGCAAATGAAGGAACATATAGCAAAGTTACCTATGCTCACCGCTCCAGAAGAACAAGAGGAACTCATTGTCTACATGGCAGCGTCCAAGGAAGCGGTGAGCGCCGTACTAATGACGGAAAAGGAAGCCAGACAGATGCCAATTTACTTTGTAAGCCGGGCGCTAAGGGGCCCGGAAATAAACTACACCGCCATGGAAAAGTTAGTACTGGCATTAGTTCATGCAAGCAAAAGGCTAAGAAGATACTTCCAAGCTCACCCTATCACAGTAATAACAGATCAACCCATCAAAAATGTACTATCAAACCCGGAAGTCCTGGAGCATATAATTAGGAGAGTTTGGTATACATTACAGGCCAAGAGTATCTGTGAAAGGGCAAGTATTAGCCGATTTTATTGTAGAAAGACCAGAGGAGGAAGGACAGGACGACTCCGCAAGAGAAGAAGAGCCGCTCCCGGCACGGTGGACCTTGTTCACGGATGGGTCATCTTGCGTTGACGGATGCGGAGCAGGAGTGATACTCACGGATCCGGGGGGAGTGGAGTTCACATACGCTTTGAGATTCTAGTTTGAAACAACTAACAACGAAGCAGAATACGAAGCATTAATAGCGGGATTGCGAATAGCGGAAAAAATGGGCGTCAAAAACCTCGAAGTGAATGTAGATTCAAAACTAGTAGCAAACCAAGTAAATGTGTGACACCCCCATAAAATCACAACGCAGCGGAATACCACTCTGGAGTGCTACTTCATAGTATAAGGTACAAGTCACAGTAAACGACCTCAAAAGAGACGTTAATAAAATGTCACATTCGATTAAAACTTCAGAGTAAAATCAGGTCCCAATAATTTCCTTTTCACCAGTTAAAAGAGTTCAAACATGATTCAATGTATATTTTAAAGATAAATGATTATCGAATGTGAAGAAAACCGAGTCCTTTAAGTTTTGA